>NJRP01000030.1:1152270-1174837 GCA_003063835.1 Aphaenogaster floridana
TACTTTGTGTACTTAGTAATGCCCAATTTTGGGCATTACTAGGCATTGGTGTACACAATTTTGGTCAGCGGTTTACCCCTCGGATTTAACGCTATCCGGATATCCGCTTATCCGGATAGTGAATAAATATGACGCTTCAAATTCGGGTTACGCCCCTGAGCGACTCACGTCGCCGCTATGCGTGCCCGTACATATACGCAACACTTCTTTCCTCATTCAGGACGCCGCTCGTGGCTCCTACTCGTATTCGCGCGATGCCACTCCGCCTCCTTTTTCTCGCGAAGAGAAAGACGCGCGGGTCCGTATGCAAATGGGGCATAGTGCGGATTTCTTTCACCGGACGGCACCGGGCGCTCTTTTTCGCGGAATAAGAAAATGAAACGGCGATCGGTAACGCGCCACCCGGATAGCCGCGATACTAATTGAAACAGCCGCAGAAAATCTACCTTCCCGTTTACTCTCTCTTTCTCCCTCTCTCTCTCGAGTACCAATTACAGCTTTCCCGGCTTTAACATACGTGCCTGACGGCCTGCGGCTGGTTACGAGCGTTCGCTCGTGCCCTTTTGCCCGCCTGACTGCATCAAGGAACCTTTAATGCGAATCTTAGCGACTTTACGCGAAACGACGTGGCTTATGCAAGGGTTAAACGCGAAGTACCCACCGGGTGTGTAACGTCACTCTCTCGCGCCGATGCAACGCGACATTTAAGATATTAATTTATCGAGGCTCGTCGTCGCGCGAGCGCCGCGCAGCACGGCCGGTAAACGTCTCGCGCAATCGATTCCGATGACGGGTCAATTAGAAGCTGCGGCATAAAAGACCGATGACGGATTTTCTCCGATCGAAACGATCGGCGGGGATTAGCGTGGATTTCTCAAGTGTACGTCAATTAAACCTCGATCTCGCATTGGTGAGGACTCGGGAACGCGGCTCCTGCGACTTCTGTATAATCGACGCTTCGCTTTCTCGCGCGCGGTCGCTTGGTGGTTTAACAAATTAAGATAGCGAACGTCTCGACCTCAGGCCCGAATCGAATCCTCTTCTCTCTCTCTCTCTCTCTCTCTCTCTCTCTTTCTCGGAATATAAATATCAATTACGCGCCGGGAGAGACACCGCGCGGTACCCGCGCTTGTTAAAGGAGATGACAGCGTTACGTCCGTCCGACGCAACACCCGCGAACGTCCGAACAAGTGTGGAAAATATTCCGTACGTCATATAGATATCAAGCGGCGTGACAAGCAATTCACAAAATTGCAACAGCCCGCGGACCTATTCCGCAACTTTTTGCGCCGCGGCCCGACTGACGAAACAATTGCCCGTTAGCGTTACTATATACGACTTCATATGCGAGCGAGCGTGCGCGGCGTTAAGGGAGCAGGCGTTAAGAGCACGATATCACGGCCGCAACGTGTGAGAAGCGCAACGTAAACATATCGCTCGCACTTCGGGCGCAACAATGCTAACAGGATGCGAAACGGTTCCCATCGTAGACTCTCGGCGTTGCGCGCGTTCACCCGTCACGCCGGCTTGAGGTGACATTAGCGTTTAACCCAGAGGTGGCCAAACTTAGAAGCACCAAGCTCTACTTTCAGCTTCCTCACCTCATCGCGTTCTACTGTTCCCTGTCGCAGCGATCTAGGTTTATATGTGAAATGAGCATGTTTATTTTATCAGCCGTTATTGAGATCCGATAATCTTGGATACTCGCAACTCGCCGGCTCGCGTAAAGATACACGGGGCGATCTCGCTGCGCGTATACTTGGCGCGAGACACTACCGTGTCTCTTGATTTTGTGTGTTTGTGTTACGATTGGGCATAGAACAGCAATAACTAAACGCGATTTACCGCCCGAGTGTGTTCATCTCTATTAAACTAGCAGGACCAAGTCGGCAAAATCAAACCAGATCTATTGAAACATTTAGTACTTATTTTGAAAGAAAACTATGGCGCTGCTAGCTTAATATGTTAAGCTGGCAGGACAACTGCAAAATAAAAGAGAAAAAGAAAATTGATTTTGCCAACTTGGTCCTGCTAGCTTAATAGAGGTCGAGTGTTTGCGATCGATCGTTTGGTCACCTCTGGTTCATCGAATCCCAGATGCACGCAATCGTCGTAAAGAGGGTTTCTCTGTTTTCTCTTACATTTGTAGGAATACAGGGCCGTAAGGCCGATCATTGATAGGAGATCGGGATAATTACGAAAGTAGTGGAGCGGCCGTGGATTAGTATGCTAGGTATTAGGCGTGGAAAGCGAGGGATCCCGAGTTCGAGATGCAGTCGGCTCCGTTATTTTTTCCGTTTCCTATACATTTTCGTGACGCGCAGCGCAGAAGAAAAGTGATTTTCATGATCCTACCTTGAGGAAGCAGCGTCCGACGGGCATGTCCTCCGGCACGGTGGCGTTGTAGAGCGGCTTCTCGAAGATTGGCTCGTTGTCGTTGAGATCGTGAACGGTGACCTGCACGGTCGCGCTGCTGCTGAGAGGCGGTCGTCCGGAGTCAGTCGCGTACACCACCAGGATCGGCGCCGGGTCGGCCTCGCAGTCCACGTGCGTCACCGTGGTGATGAGCCCGGTGGTCTCGTTGATCGCGAACCACGTCGCATTCGTCAGGGAGTAACGGACCGCCGAGTTGGCGCCCTCGTCGAGATCGGTCGCGACCACCTGCAGCACCGACGTGCCGGGCTCGGACGCCTCCAGGAGATGGGCCTCGTACCTCTCGCGTTCGAACTTGGGCGCGTTGTCGTTGACGTCGGTGACGAGCAGCCGAAAGGTGCGCACAGCGCACAACGGAGGTGTGCCGGCGTCCGTCGCCTCCACCGATAGCACGTAAACGGGTTTCTCCTCGCGGTCCAGCGGTCGCTCGACCACCACGAGGTAGATGATGTTATCCCGCGTGGCCAGGCCGAAGTGACCCTCGCCGCCTGTCAACGTGACCGTCGCGTTCGAGTATTCCGTCCTGGAGTCGGGATCGCTGACGGATATCCGGGCGACGAATTCGCCGGGTTGCGCGCTCTCGCTGATCTTCGGGGTCGCGTCGTCCGACAGGAAGATGACGGTGATGGCCGGCTGATTGTCGTTGACGTCGGTCACGCGGACGGAGAGGAAGGCGCTGGCTTCCAGCGGTTGGGCGCCGCGATCCCGGGCGACGATCACCAGCTCGTGGCGTTCCTTCGACTCGAAATCGAGGGCCTTGTTGACGTATACCATCCCGGTCTCCGAATCGATGCGGAACATCTCCTCGCGATCGGACTGCCGGCGGTTGATGGAATACTCGATGCGGCCGTTGTCCCCGACATCGGCGTCGGTCGCGTTCACCGCGAGCACCGGCGTGCCGACGGTCGCGTTCTCCGGCACGCTCGCAACGTAGCGCGTCTGGTTGAAGACGGGCGGATTATCGTTGACGTCCTGCACGGTCACGTTGACGGTCAGGCGGGAGCGGAGCGGCGGCGTGCCGCCGTCGAGCGCCTCGATCACCAGATGATAGCGGGAGCGCACCTCCCGGTCCAGCGTGCCGGCGATCTGCAGGTCCAGGTACAGAACACCGTCGCGGCCGCGTTGCTGCGACAGCCGAAACGCGTCGCCGTGATTACCGGACACGATCTCGTAGCGCTGCGTCGTGTACTGGCCGAGATCGGGATCATTGGCCGGCGGTAGGGGCCGCTTGACGTCGCGGGGCGAGTTCTCTGGGAACTCAATGTCCACGTGGTCCACGGCGAAGGTGGGCGCGTTATCGTTCTCGTCCAGCACGTTGATAACCATCCGCGTGCTCGGCAGCGCGACCAGACTGTACGACGGTCGGGTCTCGCGGTCCAACGGCACCCGCGTCCTTATCTCGCCCGTCGCCGGATCGACGAGAAGGTCGGTCTCCGCCGGCGAGCCCGGCACCAACGCGATCAGGTACGGCGGATTTTCGATGTCGATGAAACCCACCCGGGTGCCCGGCCGCACGTTCTCGGACACCTCCAGGTACTTGACGCTCTCGGGCGCCGCGCCCGGGGCGGGGGTCGCTCCCAGGACGAGGAACAGTAGCAGACGCCACATCCTGGGGCCTCCAGCACCACGCCACGGCCGTCCCCCACCTCCTCCTCCTCCTCGCCCTCCTCGACTCGCGATATTATCTCGACCTTTCCATTTTCCACGCGGCCGCCTGTCGCGACGCGAAGCGAAACGGATTCCTCGTATCTGGCGTCGCGAGTGACGACCCCGAGTCCTCGTGTCCTCCTCGTGTACGCACTTCTCTCTTCTACCCGGCACTTTTTCGTTATCACCCAACTTAACCTAATCTTGCAGCACCAACACGAAGCAACCACCAAATATCACTGTGTTTTATCCTTAATAGGGGGGTAGGGGGAAATCTCTCGCGGCGTATTCACACTTACACCGATTTGTACGTTCACACGCGGAGCACCGAATCCCACCTCCTCGCGCTCCTCTTTACGCGAGCGCTCGCGTTTTCAAGTACCGACAGGTAATTAAAATTAAAATGTCTCACCGCGTCGAACTGCACCCGCGGCCGCGCGAACCGTGCCTCGGTGCATACCGCGTGAACATAGCCGCGTCGCGCGGACTCGTCCGTTCGTTCGGACTGAAGGTAGCCGAATTACGCTCCACTTTTCCCTTCTCTCCTCTTCGCGCTCCTTTCTCGAGAGTGTCTTCCTTCCGAGCGTTTTCTTCACTCCTTCCTTAACGGGCTCCTTTAGCGGGCTATCAACGGCGAGATATGGCACATTCCTCGCGTTAGATCCACGTCCCGATAACCGGCACAACCGATCAGCACGACCGGTCGCGAACCCGGCGCGATCGTCCCGCGTCATGCATGACCATCGTGTTGCCGTCCCGTCGGACACCTCGCGCTCCCCGGCGCTGTCCCGCGTCGCGGATCCGTCCGCCTCGATCGCCGATCGCGTGATTCGTCCCACGACGTCACGGGCCGGTCATTGCCGCTGTCATTCTCGCCGACCGGCTGCCGCGCAAGACGCCCGTCCGCCGGAATCGGCGTCAGTCGATTCGCGAGCCGGAGTCAACGGACTTGGACAAGAAGTAACCAATCTGTCAAAATTCCAGGGATGCAATTCCAGAAGCGTGGAAAGTAGGAAAGCGGGATCGGAACGACTCGCGGACAACGGTCGTCGAAAGAACACTCCGAACTGTCAATCGTACACTAGTCGATACACGCGCGCGCGCGCGCGCGCGCAAAATCGCGAATAGAACGGGTTAACGCGACGCGCCCTTGCCCAACCTCGTAACACGAATCGCGCAAAGTATCCACGGTATCGAGACGCAACTCGCCCGTACGCGCTTCTTTCCGCGAGACTCTCACGGAGGAGGAGATACGCACACCGTCCGACGTCTTCTCGTCTCTCCTTTCGCGGCCGGAGTAGCCTACTCTCGATCCCGGAGGGTCGGACACTCTCCTCTCCTTCGCGCACCGTTTCCTCCCGAACCGAATGAGACGGGATCGTGGCCCCGGTCTCTCTCTCTTCACGCACGATCTCGTAAGGCGCGAGCCGCAAGGGGCCGAAAAACGACAGGGAGGCTTAAAACCCTTCGTTCGCAGGTACGGCGGTAGCACGAGGTGTCGCGTACTCGGGCCCAACGTCCGTTCCGCGCGGCTTCGAGGTTAGGCATGCACTGACATGGCGGCACCTGCGAGGCCTACCCTTCCCCTAACCCGGCGGACTCGCCTCGGCTCGGTCAGGGGGGCCCACGGCCGGGCCCGACCAACGGCGGCCATCTTGGAGAGGGGAGCCGCCGCGAAGCGCGCTGGTACCGGGCCCCGGTACACCGAGGCCCCGGCATTCAACGCGCTTCGCGGCAGCGAGCAGCTAGACCATACCAAACTCCCTTGCCTGCCTGCCTGCCCGCTCGCATGCCAATTCTCTCTCTCTCTCTCTTTCTTGCGCTCCTCTCGCTCCTCTTTTCCCCTCTTCATCTTCCTCCACCGCTTCTTCCTCTACCTACCTACCTGAGCGCTCGGTATGCGAAGAACTGACTTACCGTCGGCGCTCATTCCGCGCCCGGCCCTACGAGCCTCCTGATACCGAGGGTCCACCTCGTGCCAAAGGTCCCGGAATTTCGTGACGCGAGACGGGAAAAGCGCCCACGGGAACGTGCCGTATCCCTGGAAACGCGTGTTGTACACGAGCCGAGCCTGCGGGAGGGACGTGCGGCCGGAGCGAAAGGACCCTTCTCGGATTGTTTAGTGGGCTAATCAAACAAGACAAATCGTGTGGACCCTGGAATTTTGCGACCTGAGAAAATCGTTCGCAGGGAAACATTTTGCCATTTTCCAGAGGAATTTTCCACGAAGGATATGCCTCGGACGATTAGACCTCTGATTATATCGCACGAATTGACTAATGACGCTAGACCCTTTAGACGAGATACAAAGGTCCTGGAATTTCGTAACGTGACGGGAAAAGCGGCTGCGAGAACGTGCCGTTTTCTTAGAAACGCGTGTTACGCGAAATGTGAGAGGTATGCTCGAGATAAAGCGCATTCCCGAAATGCCACTGCATCTATATAAAACCGAATAGAACAAGTTACAAGCTGAAAAGAAGAAAGATTCTGAACTTCCTTGAATATTATACGATCGGCGATTCAAGCTTCGAATAATGCGGGATTTGTATCGTAAATTTGCACCTTTATGACACTATGCGACGTTTATGTTGTACTATGATATATTAGAAGTTACATAAAGAAGAATTATAAATATATATTTCCAGCCATAAATATATCTTGTTAATTTTGATGTTGTATTAAGATTAAAAATCAAGGCTAGTCGTATAAATACAGTAAAATATTGTAAAATCAGATGATATATCTCTAACTATTTCGTAAAAATTAATATGTGCATATCGATTAGCATTAATTTATGCAAATGGATAATTTTCCGATAATGCATTTTCCAAATATAAAAATTTCAATATTGTTTCAAATGTCTTTATGTGTACTGAGAGAAACATTTTTCACAAATGAAAAAAATACATTTTTTTATTAGCATATCTTTGATAAAAATATTTGTTTGTTTTATTTAAGTAAAAATATTTAGTTTTAAGTAAATACGCATGTTACCTTAATATTGTTTTGTATTTTTACATTTTTTACATTTAAATAAATATTTTATATAAATTACCTAATAACATTATATTAAACTTAACTAAATTGTTTTCTAATATTAAAAAATTTTATTATCTTGAATATAAAAATGATCTAACAGTAAATATTTTCTAAAATAAAAAGAAAATAAATATTTAATTTAAAATTATAAATATTATAAATGTTATAAATATTTCAGTAAAGAAATTTTAAGACGAATACAAGTAGATAAGCTATTAGGACCCATCGAGTACATAATTCTTTTGTGTTATATATATACATATATAAGTAAAATTTTTTTGTATCAAGATATTTTTTCTCTCACAATCAGTGTAGAAAGAATTAGATATCATAACGATATACGATATAAATACTTCCTTGTCGAAGGGATCATAAATACTCTCTATCGCCCTAAGTGCCAATATCCTTGTCAATCAACGTCACAGGACATCCTTAACAGCCGCAATCACGATTCTGTAAAAAATCTAAGCACTCGTAAAATACGGATCTCAAGGTATTGGCTAACATTAGACTGTCAGCGTTTCCTCAATTGCGGGACAACAAACCTCGCGGTTGCAGCATTCGCCAAGCACGCAAACGCGCGCGAAACGATCGAAAAGTTAATATGTTTGCAGACGAGGTTTACGAGATGAGGTAACAAGCGATCGACGATCGTGGAACCGTCGCGAATCGGATCTCGCTTACACGGCCGTTACGATTCGCCAATACGCTCCGCTTCAAGCGGGCTCGTCGAGGAGGATCCGATCGCGACCGATCGATTCGAGGGCGTCCACAGAAGGCGCAAGAGGTGGCATTTGCCGCCCCCCTCTGAAATCAGCAAAAAATTAAATATTTACTCTCCCTTTGAATAAAAAAAGAGCAAAGTTGTGCTAACCTTGCCGATCTCTGCCCTAATCCATAGAATTAACCCCTACAACACGAAATATTGCTACAACATTGCAGGAATATTATTTTGTAAGATTGAAATATTTCACAGAATATTTCCGAAATTTTGTAACAACATTTCTATGTCCGCATTTAAACAATATTTTGCAATATTCCTACAATGATCCTAAAATATTTTTAAAAATATTGTATATACATATATTCTTGTAACATCAATGCAATTTTCAGATAATATCCTAAATATTTCTAAATACTAAATTTCTAAATATTATGCTCATTAATTTCTTTCGTGCAAAAACACAATCATATCTCACACTAAGTGTATGCATAAACCATGCATGAATTATGACATGTCCGAGCTTCGGTTATATAGACCGGTACTCATAGTCGGTTCTTATATTTAAGATCGTCTTAAGTACAATCTTAAGATGTCTTAAGCGGTGTCTACAATGAGATTTTAAGTCGTAAGATTTAACATATCGACCAATCACAATCAAAATTGCGGTCGTACTTTTAGAATGTTCAACAGTGATTGGTCGATATGTTAAGTCTTACGACTTAAAATCTCATTGTAGACACCGCTTTAAACCAAACACAGAGCCGTATTAGCGTCTTAAGACGGTCTTAAAATAAGAACTGACTATGAATACCGGCCATAGACAGCCCGACAAATTTTACATTTGAGAAAAGACACCATCTAGCGGCAGTCCTAGAATATCCGAATACGTAATCAAAATATATTGTAATATTTCTAGAATGTTACAATGTATGTGATTGAATTATGATATTGCAGTAATATCTTGCAACATTTCTTGTGAAATATTAAAATTATAATATTTCTACAATATTCATGCAATATTTTTAATATGTCGCACTATTGAAATATCCCTGCAATCTTTTAGCAATATTTTGTGCTGTAGGGGAAGTGTATAATTTTCAACACACACAAAAGGTGTATAAATTTAAATTATAAATGGAGATCTTGCAATAAGAATATCATTTCATTGAAGATAACTCAAAGAAGAGCCGAAACGTTCGAAACATATAGATGTAATCTTATATATATTTAAACCGTGATTTATATTTTCAATAACATTGTGCTCCGAGATCTACACTTGACTCTCATTAGCCCCTTTTTACTTTAATTACTATTTTTCAAATTATAAATATTCTAATTCTGGAACATTTTGAATATTATGCCCCTTCCTGGAAAAAATCCTACGGACGCCCTTGGATCGATCTATTACCTCACGGAGATGATCAACGAAACATAGGTATAGATGTAATTTTATTTAAACTGTGATTTATTCAATAACATTGTGCTTCGAGATCTGCACTTGACTCTCATTAGCCCCTTTTTACTTTAATTACTGTTTTTCTAATTATAAGTATTCTAATTCTGGAACACACACACATTTTGAATCATGCCCCCCCTCCTGGAAAAAATCCTGCGGACGCCCTTGGATCGATCTGTTATCTCACAGAGATGATCGACGAAACATATAGATGTAATCTTATTTAAACTGTGATTTATTCAATAACATTGTGCTTTAAGATCTGCACTTGACTCTCATTAGCCCCTTTTTACTTTAATTACTGCTTTTCTAATTATAAGTATTCTAATTCTGGAACATTTTAAATCATGCCCCCTTCTGGAAACAATCCTGCGGACGCCCTTGAATCGATCTGTTACCTCACGTAGATAATCGACGTTTGACGATAGATCGCCGCGGTGCCGCGCGAAATCAGCCCGGAACGAAAGGAAGATCCGGCGGCGTTTCCGACGGCGACGACGACGGCGGCGGCGGCAGCCGGTCGGCCGCCGCGCGGCGACGCGACGTGTCCCGGGGGTCGAGAACCCCTGGGTCTCTCTCTCTTCCCTTCTCTGTCCTTCCCTCTCTGTCTCTCCCTCTCGTCTCTACCTGACTCTACGAGTAGGTAGATGAATCCGCCGCCTACTACTACCTCGCCGCGGCGGACAATGCCGCTCGGGACGGCGCATCATCGTCGGTATTGTTTGCTCGGCCAACGGGCGCACCGCCCGGCTTTTCTCGCAGGTGCTGGAAGCGGTGGGGAGCAGGGGGGGGGACGCACTTTAGCCATCACGTAACGTGACGACGCGCGCGGGATATTTCCCGGAAATCAAGTCCGCTTCGCCCGCGGAAGCCGCTCCCCGTGTTCCGCGCGTGGAAATGACGCGCGCGATTTCAGGACGCGTTCGTCGCGCATCGTGGCCGTCGCGCGGGTAAATTCCGCGAAAGCGGCCGGGATCGACGGTAGTTGGCTTTAATGACGTGGGAACGTGCGCGTCGCGAGTTTCGGTTTGCGCCGATCTCGACTCGCGGAGAGATCCGAGAGAGAGAGAGAGAAAGAGAAAGGCACAGAAAGCAACCCTCCTCCCCCTTGGGGAGGAGAGCTTTTCTCAGTAAGCCGTCAGCGCGTCTATGTGTCCGGCATCGACAGACGGCGGGCAGCAAAAACACTTCTTTGTAATAATAATGACTTCCATCTGCGCGGCCAATGTGTATCATTTTTGGCATGATAGAAAGAAATGTTGCGTGTTGTCACGCTTGCTCGGCGCCCCTACGGCACTGCACCGGGGCGAGAGATTGGCGCACCTGCGGACCTCACCGTCGAGAGGAAAGCGAAGGATGCATTCGGTACGATTCCTCATCATACGACTGTTCCCGGAACGAGGGGAGACTTCCTCTCTCTCCCGCTATCTCTTCTGCTCTCCTCTACTTATTACCTTTCCTCTCCTAATTCTCGTCGTTCTCCTTCGGCTCGTTCGTCTTCGTTCTCGCCCAATTCTCCTTTCTTTCCCGTCGTTCCTTTTTCCCCTTCTGAGGTCGCGGCGTGGAAGTGCCACCGTCACCGTCGCGCCCGATTCCCCTCTTTTTTAGACGACGACGTATATTTCCACGAAATCGTTCCGCCGTACACCAATTTCGGCGCGACGTGGTGGCACGGTCGCTAGAAGAAAATTACAGAGTTCGGGGATAAAAGGTGGTAGCGGGGGCAGAGGGCGAGGACGCAAAGAGGAGGAAGGAGCCGAAGTGGTCCCGTGGATACGGGGGAAGAACCACGGCGCGATAATCTGAGACCGAAGAAAGGAAAGGACCGAGGTCTCGTCATTAAGCGAAATGATTGCCGTTCGCGGGGACCACCTACACCCGCAAAGAGGCGCCCCAAGGACGGGGGCACCCCAAGGATACTGGACCCGCGCGCCTTTACAAGCGTACGAATGGGAACCCCGCGGTTTTGTCGATCCACTTCCGGCGGAGCCAATCAGCCGACGTCGGCCGCCCAAGAAAACGCTGCTATGCGACGGAATAAGTATTTCGAAAGATCAAAAACGAGCCGTCGTGTCATTATTCTCGAAAGTAAGATAGACGCATCGGTAAATGTCTGTTTAAGAAATATCGTCGGACATTTCAAATCTCTATTCTGCGTCCGAGTGAGACTCCACGCGGAGAACCACCGGCTTTGCCGCACAAGCGGATGCTAATACTTTAAGATAACTCATCCTCCGCAATTCGATCGTGTGGGATCAGATCCGTCTCTAATACCGAAGAAATCGAATTGTACAAAGTCGCGGGAGTGAGAAAGATAGGGGGGAAAATAGATATATGTGTGTTGCTTTGCGAGCGTAGGCCACGACGAGACGTTGCTAGGCGAAGTTAGCGCGCGATCGAGTTACGAGTTTCGAATGTCCGCCGGTCGTGACTGCTCGCTCGAATTTCGTAAAAAAAACGCTATTTGAAGGCGAGAAAACGGAAGTTAAGACGGTACTAACAATAAGATATATCATGCGTTATATCGCACGATAATCATAATTGTCAGCTCTATTTTGTTTCCCCTTCTATTTGCAACGATAAAAAATGATATCGTTTTTCTACTTTTATTCAACAAAATTTCTTTGACATCTTGTTCCTTCGAATTAAAATTGCGAAATTAAAAATTATGCAAGGCGCATTAATATTTATATATCGCATTAATATTTATATATGTGTTTCATTTTCATTAGATATTTAAATTAAAATCAGTATAGACGTCGCTCGGATATTTTCAATGCTGTTCCTTTATTTTATTCGAAAAATGTTCACGGTGCAATTCGTTAAGGCTCCTGGCCACTCACCACTACTATCTCAGATTATGACATCAGAAGCGAGAAAACATAATAAAAATTCTTGCAAAACATACTAAAATATATAGAAATATTTTTTAATATAAAATATACTGAAAACTCTCTTTTTTGTTTCGGGAAGGAATTAAATCATATTTATTTTGTTATTCATTTGATAGTTGTCATAGCTGTAAACATAGTTGCTTTCGCTTTCGGTTAGGCACAGTTTCAAATATATTATTTATTGATTAACGAAACAAAAGGAGTGTTTTGATATATTTTTACAAGTCTGTTCTATCGATTGCGAGTGTTGCTTTGTTGAAAAATATTTCCGTTTTAATGTATCTTGCAAAAATTTTTGTTATATGTTTTCTCGCTTTTGACATCACAATATGAGACAGTAGTCGTGAGTGACCAGGAGCCTTAAACAAATATTTCACGGTAAAGAGGCGAGCGTGAACGTTCCCGTAATTCGCCAGGTAAACGTCATCATGGAAGACGAAGTATTCCATTTCACAAAGACACGACGGTCAAAGAGGTGAGGAGCATTTACGGACGTCACAAATACAATTTTTGTGCCAAGTTTCGTGACATTTCGAGGAGCTCTTTCTATTTCGCTCTGAAAAGAGTTAACAACCGTGGACATGTAACGCGCGTCGTGCGGCAGAAAGTGCGCCCGGATATTTTCTCACGACGACGATTCACGCGACTCGCAGCGCAAACAAACGGGCGACGACGTCGCGGAGCGACGGCGTAGAATAGTAGCACCGTGGAAGACGACCGGGCCCCCGGCGAGCGAGGAGACCGTGCGCGCGGCAGAAAAAGAAAGGGGGACGGCGGCAGCGGTGCCAGGGGGATTTGTCGAGCTCGCGCACTGTGGAGGGGCACCGAAAATTGGGTACTGGTGGGGGTGATGGGGACCAGCCGCATAATGACAGGGTGCCTTGCGCCAAGGCCCCGCTAACGAACCGGCCCACGGAACCCAAAGGGTCCGGGCTAGGACACGACACTGTATTATTTTACCATTTCGGGGGTCGGGGGCATCATCAGAAATCATCGCCGAATCCATATAATCAGTAGACGGTTACGTGCAGCCATGATTTTAAGTGCTGCACAGTGGGGTGGAGTGGGAGAGAAGGACAGGGCGAGAGGAGAGGGAGGTTGGGGGCCTTAATAAGGCGAGCGATAGTAGGTGCCTCCACGGCGTCCTCGTTCTCGTTGTCCTTTCGAATGACTCGCGGACTCACCTCCCTCGGCGCGAGTATTCCCGATACGAATTTGTAGGACTCATCGCGCCCGCTAATGACACAGACGCGATAAAAAGCAAAAGCACCTCCTCTCCGTACTCTTTTTCCATCCTCGTCCAAAGCGACGCCATCTTGGTACCGCGAAAGGTGGTCCTTAAAACGTCCCAATGAGATTGCCAATGCAACGGCAGGACGATTTCAGGGTGTGATGAAGGGAGGGTGACGTGGAGGGCAAAACTGCGGGTGGAAAGGAAGAGACCTTCAGGAGTCGTGATCTCTGGGAATTAACGAGACGGGGGTGAAAGAGAGAGAACGATCCCGAGCACTTCGCCAAAACGAGCACTTCTCAACTGTTTTTCGCCCGTCTGCGTCCCTCGAGAGTGTCTCTCGATAATTGAAGACAAATTGCTCTGAAAGCCTGCAACTGCAAAAATGTACGCTTGGCAATACCAACTTGACAATTTTTGCTTCCGTTGGATGGATTTAGCAAGAAAATATGGACGCGCCCTGAAAAAGTGCATTAGCTTAAAAATGCGCGATTTTGTAAGATGCTTCATCACGTGAATAATGGACAATAATTGTCAAGCGCGCGCGCGCGCACGACGACTACACGGAAAGAATGGTTTTGCTGAAGTATCTAAAAATTGAGCCATACACAGGTCTGAAAATAATTTTGTTAGAAAGTATTATAATTATGTACTATTGAAAGTAATTATGTAGAACGCTCAAGCATAATAATAATGCTGCAAAACATTTTGATATTCTAGTAATTATATATTTTAGGCATCCTACATAATTATTTTGATGCTCCACAACAAAACTATTTTCAGATCTGTATCTGGCTAAATCTTTAGATACTTCAGCAAAATCATTCTTTCCGTGTAAGTGCTAGACTACACGCGTTCGTGAGTTAGCATTTTATTTCTCTCTCTATGTCTCCTTCCATCGTTCCTTTGGCTCTGCGCACAATGGAGAAATAGATATTAGGAATAGGAATTAAAATTTTAGAATCAGTTTTCTCAATGAATATTGAACGTAACGCACAATGGATATTAATAAGATATAAAACAAATGTGTTATACGAAACACAACATATAACTTATTATTTATCTATACACGGAGAGAATTTTTCGTTATATTTTGCCGCAAAATTCACTACAAATTTTACTATGTTTGGTAATAAGCTTGGAACAACTTGGCAACCTGTCAAATATTATTGGTAACAAAAGGAATTTCTGAAATATGGAAAAAACATTTTATAAACAACATAATAAAAATTACCAAGCAGATTGTAACACCCGACACGAAAAAAACCGAGAACTTAGCCAATAAATTACCATGTTGCATGGTAAAATTATCATGAGCGATTGAAAATATTATGCTGTATTGTAAAATTTATATAAGATATTTTACATGTTTAGCACTACTTGGCATCTATTCAATTTAAAACAATAAAGAATCATAAGATTTTAACATATTTTAAAATTATGGAAATTTTACTATGTATTTTAGTAAAATTAATCAAATATATTTTATATTTTATTGTGGTAGATATTAATCAAAGAAAATTGCATAAAAATCTTCGAAATACCATGTTGTCCCATGACTACCATGATTTTCAGGGTAAATTTTAAGAGAAAATTCTCTCTGTGTAGTGTTCATTGAGGAAACTGATTCTAAAATTGTAATTTCTATTCCTAATATCTAATATTCCTCCATTGTGCGCAGGGCCTTACATAATATTAATATTATTGCTCCCCGGCTTTCCAACGCGTTTGAAATCTCTCATCGTCGATTCCTAAAAACTCGTAACGGGTCACATTTAACATCGCATCGCTATCAAGTTCGTTAGCGATCAATTGATATTCATTGCAATTTGTGAAAGTTCTGTAACGATTCTCATCGGATATAACTGAGTGAAAAGCGAATTTAATGTATCGAGTCCCCGATATTGTATTCGCGCGAAAGTCCGCAGAGGTCGGAAGCAAAGTAATGAAGTGCAATGCGCGGAGCACACCGTGAAAGTTGATCGATAAAGATCTAAATGAAAGTCGCGGAGGGAATATAAAGCGACTCTCCGGAGTGCAGCTACTTTGCGTAGGACCGACCGGTTTACCACCGGGGAAAGAGAGGAAGGACGTTTTGCACACGTTACGTGTTCTACACTGATTGGGAACTTGCCGTCTATAAGTCATAACTCGTCTCGAACGAAAATAAATAATTTAGCTGAGCTAGTCGCACCGCGTACAAATGCACACCATGTGCTCTTGCGCGTGTACCAGTATACGAGGGACGTTTGATAAGTAAGGTAAATGAGGCATTGATGTCAGTATTATTAGCAAAGTTCTTTTCTTGATATTAAGCATCATCCTTCAAACAAGTAAATATCAAATTTCAAGTCAGTGTGATGTTTAGTTTTCGTGTGACAGTCCGCCAAAGTAGACGCTTCTGGTAGTTTTCAGAAAATGGAAAAACAAGAAGTTCGTGCAGTGATTAAGTTTTACTTTTTAAAAGGGAAAACGGCTACTCAGATCAAAGTCAAATTGGAAAAAGTTCTTGGTAGTTATTCTTCTTCGGTCAAAACCGCTCATAATTGGATTGCCGACTTTAAACGTGGTCGTACGAGCTGTAAAGATGAACCCCGCAGTGGACATAATGGCATAATGACCTTCGAACATCGTTGGATCAAATGAATCAAGTTAAAAGGAGACTACGTTGAAAAATAAATGTCAATTATTAAACCAAAACGATGTTTTTATTTTCGTTTACTTTACTTAGGTATGTATCAAACGCCCTTCGTATTTAGAGCTATCGAAGATCGTTAAAAAGCGAAATTGTTGAAAAATGACGTTGATTTTATCATCGGTGATCCTCATCGCGTTGTTACACTTTCGAATCTATTAGGTCTCAATTAGAGTACTCTTCGGCGTCCTATCTGGCATAAACAATGCCGACGATTTTAATTTCCTTCGTGTTCACGTTTGTCATCGTGAAAAGGTACGGGACTGGAATTATTTAGACCCTAAGGAACGCGGGGATCCTCGGATGTTCTCATGGGAGTGTAGGAGAAGATAGAGCTTGGTCCAACACGTAAGTCGGAGTGTCGGGCACCGCGACACGCGTTATTTCGATAATTAGGAGCTTTCCTCCGGACGAAGGTAACGATGCCGCCTTCTCACGAACTGGTCCGGGAATTCTACGGTCCTTGTCCGCGGCTTCGGTCTACAGATAACGCACGCCTGGACGATCCGGCCCGTGGTTTCCCTCGCGTCCTGCTCCAATCTATCTCCGACATATCGCGGGGCCGTCTCTTGTTTCCCCGAATTATCCGGCGACGCGATGTCTCTTATCGAAACGTTTCGTTTGGGAAGCTTTCCATCACAACGACTAGCAAACGACCAAGATATAAATCTCGCGTAAACTGACATGATGCTTTTCTCAGCGAGGCAACTGGATTCTTAGGCCGGTATTCATAGTCGGTTCTCATATTTAAGATTGTCTTAAATACAATCTTAAGATGTCATAAACCAATTACAGAGCCGTATTAGCATCTCAAGATATTACTCAAGACGGTCTTGAAATTAAAACGGACTACGAATACCGCACGGAAAGAACGGTTTTGCAAAAGTATCTAAAAATTTAGTCAGATACAGATCAGAAAATAATTATATTGGACCATCCAAAATAATTATGTAGGACGCTCTAGCTGTTTGCTAGAATGTCAAAAAACTTTTTGCAGCATTGCACGGAGAAAATTTTATATTAAGAATTACTATGTATGGCAGTAGCCGTGGACCATTGCTGGAATTATACAAATTTATGCTATGTTATTATATTAATAATTATTAAACTCGTTTGTGAAAACATAGTAAAAATTTTTATCATTCTAGCATGGTCCACGGCTAGTGCCATACATAATAATTTTTAATATAAAATTTTCTCCGTGTGTCATTATGCTTGAACGTCCAACATAATTATTTTGGATGATCCAACATAAGTATTTTCAGATCTGTATTTGGCTAAATTTTTAGATACTTCAGCAAAACCGTTCTTTCCGTGCGGCCTTAGATCAACTATCTTCAACGAAGAAAAAAATACGACTGTACAGTTGTTTTTTAACTTGGCAAACTTAGCGATCTCGATGCGGTCTACCTTTGCTGCACTCGCGTTTTCTCGGATCGTACATACCTACATAAGTCCTGAAACCCTAGCGACGCCACGTTCAATCAGCGACAAAGGAGGCCTGGCTACGCGACTCTGAATACTTGATATCAACCACTTTACTCCGCGCACGCAGGAGTTACGGCCTTGATCCATACCGTGGGCAAGTTGCGCGGCACCTTCCCGTCGCCGTCGCCGTCCCCGCCGTCGTGCACACGGTAAATCGTGTGCGCCGCGTGTGCCGTGGGTACCCACAGGCACGAACACAATGCGCGGTAATTGAGTTACAGAGGCATAGCGCGCGCACGGGCAGCTCTTCAGCCCGAGAGTGATTCCACGTGGACGACACGACAGACTCGCAGGTCCGATCCGATCGTATCCGGACGCATCCCTCGGAATGCGATGCCGATAAACGAGAATCCGATTTTTCCCGCTTTCGGAATATCTTCACGGAAAGAAGGTTTTGCTGTAATATTTAAAAATTTGGCCAGATACAGATCTGAAAATAATTTTGTCGGGTCATCAAAATAATTATGTAGAATGCCCAAAATAGTTGCTAGAATATCAAAACTTTTTGCAGCATGATCATCATGTTTGAGTGTCCTACATAGTTACTTTTGATGGTTTAACAAAATTATTTTCAGATCTATAACTGGCCAAATTTTTAGATATTTCAGTAAAACCGTTCTTTCTGTATTCTAACGCCTCGTTTTCCAGCGTCCTAGAGATCTCTGAAATCGATAGGTAAATGCCCCAGTGATCGGACAATGGTTTTTTGTCATAGTATTAAAATTTAATTGTAATCTTTTATATTATTACAATTAAATTTTTTTAATATTATAAAGATACAATTAAATTTTAATATTAAAATAATTAAATTATAATATTAAAATTTAATTAAAATCTCTATTAAAGATTTTTAATACACGGAGAAAATTTTATATTAAAAATTACTATGTATGGCAGTAGTCGTGGACTATTGCTGGAATTATAAAAATTTTTACTATGTTTTTCATTGTTTTACATAGTAAAAATTTTTATAATTCCAGCAATAGTCCACGGCTACTGCCATACATAGTAATTTTTAATATAAAATTTTCTCCGTGTATAATATTATGATTTAATTGTAATCTTTAATAAACTTGAACGTAATAACATTCTCATGACGACTGAATTATTAAGCGGACTCTCAAGCAAAAACGCGTTTTCTTTTGTGCGCCATTTTAGCGCTCTTTTTTACGGTACCCCAGAAAATATTAAAACGCTGCGCTTTGCGCATGTATATCCGCGATGAAATTAACAGATAATAAAGCGTCGGTGTCGCGTTAGATCCGCATCTTCGTCGCGGGCTTTCTCTCCTTTTCATTTTTTTAAATGCACGTCCCACGCACGCGTGCGTGTGCGTAACGCAGCTACGTGCAACCGCGTCGCGAGGCAATAACATTTTTCACACCGCGACAGTGCCGATCGATTATTTCTGATCCTAGTAATAATAATATGTGAATGTAATTGCCCCGTCGTTTAGATTAGCTATTAATTGCTTCTCCCCTCGGTGTATTTCATATGATGGGTGTCATTTATGGCCGCGCCGTTGCCGCGCGAGAGAAACAACTTGATATTGCCTCTGGCACGATTGGTTGCGTCTTGCACCGCCGGGCCTCCGCGAGTTTAACGTATATGTACACGGGAAAAACGATTTTGCTGAAGTGTCTAGAAATTTAGCTACACGGAAAGAATGGTTTTGCTATAAAATATCTAAAAATTTGGCCAGATACAGATCTGAAAATAATTTTGTTGGGTCATCAAAATAATTATGTAGGACGCCAAAAATAGTTGCTAAAACATCAAAATTTTTTGCAGCATTTTCATCATGTTTGAGTGTCCTACATAGTTACTTTTGATAGTCTAACAAAATTATTTTCAGATCTGTATCTGGCCAAATTTTTGGATATTTCAGCAAAACCGTTCTTTCCGTGTAGATACACGGAGAAAATTTTATATTAAAAATTACTATGTATGGAAGTAGCCGTGGACCATTGCGGGAATTATAAAAATTTTTACTATGTTGTATTAATAATTATTAAACTGATTAAGTGTAAAACATGGTAAAAATTTTTATAATTCCAGCAATGGTCCACGGCTACTGCCACACATAGTAATTTTTAATATAAAATTTTCTCCGTGTATAGATCTGAAAATAGTTATAGTGGATCATCAAAGCAATTATATTGGACGCTCAAGCTAATTGCTAGAATGTCAAACTTTTTGCAGCATTATCATCATGTTTAACATAATTATTTTGTTCAACATAATTAATTTCATTCTCTTTAGAAGGACCAAAACCCATGGTCGAAAAACGTCGCGATTCGCGATATATATTAATTTAAATTAAAAATTGGCCAGTTGTGTCGAAAAAAATTTCTTCTATAATATAATTATTTCGATCGTTCGACATAATTATTTTCAGAACTGTATCTAACTAGATTTTTAAATACTTCAGCAAAATCGTTCTTTCTATGTACGTGCGTACGATTCAGACGAGTTTTACGAGCCAAATCACCTATGGACATGTATGTATAGCGTGTGGAAAAATTTTTAAAAGTTTCTACGGAAACTAATCGATTTTTGTATCTCCTTCACTTGATTCTAGCTATATAGATCTTCACAACACAGGCGTCTGGTGCCAGTTTTAATCCTTAACCCACGAGATGCGATATAGATATTAATTCCTATTCTTTTCCTTTTACATTTCAATCACAATCTAAAATTTACATTCATGATTTTCTTTTTTTTAAAAACTAAAATTCTAAAAATTGAGTCTGACAAATATGGGAAAAAACAAATCGCCATCTTGAAAACTGCAGACGGTATCATATACCGCACCTCATGGGTTAAGGGTTGAAAAGGAGAAGAATCCAGATAGCAGAGTGACATCAAAAGATAACAAAGTAACGTTTACTGATGTTTAATAGACGTTACTATGTCGTCTTTTAACGTCATTCTACTACTTGGGAAGGATCTTAGGAGCTACGCGCAAGTATCCTCTAAAAAGTGATTCCATTCTCTTTTGTTTGAAACATTTGACTGCTGGATCTTTCATCGGATTAGTAAGGTCCTGCGCACAATGGAGAAATATTAGATATTAGGAATACAAATTAAAATTTTAGAATTAGTTTTCTCAATAAATATTGAACGTAACGCACAATGTGGATATAAGATATAAGATATAAATGTGTTATACGAAACACAACATAACTTATTATTTATCTATAGTGTTCATTGAGGAAACTGATTCTAAAATTCTAATGCCTATTCCTATTATCTAATATTCCTCCATTGTGCGCAGGGCCTAACGATTATAGCAAAAAAATATTTACTGAAAATATGAGATGTGATCTTTAATTTTCATTAAAAAACACAAATTACACACAAGCGTTAGGATTGAGAGCTCATATTACCAAGTTTAACATTAGGATGTATATTATATTTTTTAAAGTTTATAAATCTAATAACACTATATACATAAATTATCAAAATACAAAAGATAAAAGAGCTTATTGTTAGATATCTTATTAAGGGATGAGCCTCGATATAATGCTATGTGGTTCCATCTACAGATACAGACCGACATCATGAGACGCGGAAACTTCAAAGTGGCGCCATTTACCGATCGCACCTCGCACTAACGGAGGCATGTTGAATTTGAAACTCAACCACGACACAGGTGTGACACAGGAGACAATTGACGCTTCGGTAACGCTGTTTTACGATTTATATAACAAACAGAATTTATTTTTAAAATTGTCCTAAAATACATTGAATTTCAACGTAGGACACTAGCTAAGTCCTAAGGTTTTAAAGGAATATTGGGCCAGTATTGAGGATTCGCTGTATCCTCGTATCTTTCCACTGTGCTCCGCAGAGCGGCTTCCATCGCCAATATCTTGGAGCTGGCATCGCCGTACAGCAGATCGGCCTCTTCCTTCCTCACCCGGGCGCTCACGACAGCGCCGACGAAGGGTGTCTCCTCCTCCTCCTCCTGCGTGGTCCTGTCAGATCCATACTTTCGCCGCATCTCTCGTTTATGCCTTTCGCTCGTCTCGAAAAAGTTCAGCACGTCCTCGGTCACGATGAACTCGAGGTTCTCGTTACTCGTATCGAGTTCCGTGTGGTTTTCGTCCTGATCATCATCGTCGTCGCCGTTGTCCTCTGCAGGATAAATATCCTTCCGAGTGTCACGATAGTTGCGACGTTGAGCTAGAAATCTCACCTTGTCGCGCAGCAGTTTATTCTCGTGCTCGAGGGCGCTGCAACGCGATTTCCACCAGACCATGCTGTGTCTGCAAACCGAGAGGTTTCACTTTGACGATTCTTTGACTCTAATGTTCATTTCTACCAGTGTAGATTAACTCTAATCTCGGTTTAACTTACTCTTTATCTTTTTCTAGTTCTAAGAATCAGAAAAAAATTAAGAATAAGGCCCAGTCTACAATAGCTGTAGTGAGCCTTTAGCCTTTTGCTTTAATGTGTCCATTTCTACCAATGTAAATTCATTTTAATCTTGATTTAACTCGCTCTTTATCTTTGTCTAGTTCTAAGGCCCAGTTCCACAATCTCCAGTTAACTTAACCGGCCGGTTATTCCATTGGAATTGACCAATCGCATTTGTCGTTAAGCAAAATTAACAAATGCGATTGGTCAATTCCAATGGAATAACCGGTCGGTTAAGTTAACTGGATATTGTGGAACTGGGCCTAAGCATTATGTCCATTTCCACCAATGTAGATTAACTTTAATCTCGGGGAAGTGGGGGGGGGTTAACTTACTCTTTATCTTTTTTAATTCTTAGGCCCAGTTCCACAATCTCCAGTTAACTTAAACCGACTGGTTAGTCCATTGGACTGACCAATCGCATTTGTCGTTAAGCAAAATTAACAAATGCGATTGGTCAATTCCAATGGAATAACCGGCCGGTTAAGTTAACTGGAGATTGTGGAACTGGGCCTAATGTCCATTTCTACCAATGCAG
>NJRP01000030.1:1174937-1193046 GCA_003063835.1 Aphaenogaster floridana
GTTAAACCGAAATTAAAGTTAATCTACATTGGTGGAAATGGGCGTTAGAAAAAGATAGAGTAAGTTAAACCCAAGATTAAAGTTAATCTACATTGGTAGAAATGGACATAAGCTAAATACTTTTTGGCCAAAAGCGTCTTCGCATTGCTTCAGTAATTAATTCTTGAGCTTCAAGAGTTGGTCAGATCCCAACTGTTAAGTTTAAGACTTAAGGCAGCGCGGAAAACGTTTTTTGCCAAAAATTATTTTACTTCGAGCAAAAGGCTAAAGGCTTACTAACCATTGTAGACTAGGGGCCGGTATCACCATCTTCGATTAACGTGATCCTCTGTTCAGTGATCACTGTTCAGTTAGAAAGAGACGAAGAGTGAGTTTAATCGGAGGATCACGTTAATCGGAGATGGTGATACCGGCCCTAGGCCCTAGTTAAACCGAGATTAAAGTTAATCTGCATTGGCAGAAATGCATATAAGGCTCTGCGACGGTTTCGCTTGTAAACCTACCGCTTCTGCCATTCCTGGGCCATCGCGTAATTCTTCCAGAAAGCATCAGCCTGCATCGTGCCCGTCGACAGCGTCTCTTGCGCGCCGGTGACATACTCTGAGCCCTCGGAGGAGACCATCATTGCGGACCTAACCTCACACTTCATCTGCTGGCGCAGCCGTTTCTTCAACCGTCGCTTCCTTCTCCGCTTCCTGCGCCGTTTTGAGACGGCAAGCTCCATGCTCGGTCAGATTTTCTTCGAAACAATTGGTCAGCTGAGTGTACTTGCAGCTACACATTGTTGTTTACATTCCGCATTTACGAACGTCATGACACGTGCCGCGAAACGACGGAACCTGACAATCTCTTCCTTGCTTTCGGAGCAAAATGAATAAATCAGCGATAAAATATTGAAAAAATATATTTTAACGAATTGATATCTCGATAGCTTTGATTCTATTGTGGAACGTTTTTCAATGTTTTTTCCTGTCAATTAAAAATAAATTATAAGTGATGTTTATTAGTAATATTAAATTAATAATTAACTTAATTAAACATTTAATATTAAATTAATATTAAATATTTAATTAATTATTAAATTAATTATTAATTTAGTAATATAATGTTGTATTTCCAGCTTTAACATAAAATTGCGTTTCAAGAGCGAATATTAATCTAGTTTAAAGTAGTAATATATAAAATTCACAAAATTATATTAAGCATAAAATCCTGTCTAATGGTATTTTAATTAATACTTATTTGTTTTGCCTTATATACATATCAGTCGATATTTACCTGTTAAAGCGTATTTCTTATTAATCTGTCTTCCGAATTATTTTGTAGACAGGGTGATCCAAGTAGGAGGGAGAAAACTGCACATCAGGAATATATGAAAGATTAAATAGGTGATTTTTATTAGAAATGTACAGTAATATCGTGAAGCTTTATACAAATCTAGAAAAGAGACTGTAACTTAGGTAAAAGTTACGCGTATATAACACTTATCGAGGTCTGGGGACGTTGTCTTTATTCCGCTTCCGCATGTCCGCGGAAGTCGCGCATCACAATCGTTGCGGATTCTTCTGCGCGCTAAAATATCCGCACGCTTTTGCGCGCGCAGATTGATTATAATCTTTTCCTTCCTGTCCGTCTCTGTACACGCAGTAAGTGTTATAAATATCTCAAAATTCAACACTACCATTAGTTATTTTTTCGAGACATATTACATTCACATTCTACGGTTTAGAATTTCTCAATCTCGATCACAATTAGTCTATCACAACAAATCAAAAGAAAAAAAAAGAATTGCATCTATATATATTATCGAATTAAAAGAAATCTGATAGACATATATTTAGGAACGTGCTTTCCGTCGTTGATGCCTCGAAGCATCGGTTTAATTTCGTTGAAAGCCGTGGAAATTATTGTCAATAATGTATTTAAAATATAAGATCAGCTATATTTTAAACTATAATATATAAGATCCATTTGGAGATGCATAGATTGCAAGAGATACTTTTGTTTCTGTTCGTGTAAACTTTCAATCAGTTTTTTGTTAGTGAATGATTATAAAGGTCCAGTCCTGACCTCACATATACGACATGTTCAATCCGCGTTCAAACGATACTTCATCGTCTCCTAATTTAACATTGGCGCTGCTTGAACTATTTCTCCTCGAATTGTTACGAGGACCATTAGCTCGGGCATTATTACAGGATGCCTCGTCATCACTTCCATTCGTCGATGACGATTTATGCAATGGTTCCAATCCGATAATTACACGGACGTCATCAGGAACCTCATGTTCCACGGACATCAGCTGATAGTAAATACCTTCCGCCTTAGAAATTGTCCAAGGCAACTCGATATGAAGTGACAAATCGTTTATGTGCTGTAAACAATAGCATTATGATATATCAAACCCTGACAGACTTCTGTCATTGTCATATCAAGAAAATGCTTTTTGTTACCTTCAAAATTTCTGTAAATCCATAATTATTCTCTATTAAAATATTCTTCTCTGTGTCCAAAATGGCCGCGCATACAAGCAAATGAAAGTTTTTGCAGGGTAGATCGGTCCATAATATTTCCCACAATTTCAATATATCGATTGCACTAAATTCCCGCTTGAATAATACCAACAACCATCGAAAGCAAAAGAACATGTTGCCAGAATCGTGTCTATTTAAATAGTATGCTAGTTGCGGTTCCGTAGTGCACAGTAACGTGTACAATTGGCACAATTGTGCCTTCATGCCTTTCTGATCCATCTCAAAGTTAGTGCTCTGTTTAAAAATAAAAAATAAAAGTTATTTGTGTACAGGCATTCATATTATTACGTAGAAAACATCACACTTACCACTTTATCCATGAATCCAACGAAACACCAAAACGCGTCCACTTCATTATCCATTAAAAACAAGATAGGACTAAGAAGATCGCTCATACCCTGAACGTATCCTAAATCGAAATTGTACATTACATAGGTCATAAGTATGTCGTATAGTTGCTCCAAGTGTGGGTTATTATCCCCCGCATAATAAGGATGTGTTCTATCTGTCCTGTTAACATCCTTCTCTGAAATAATATTAAAAAATGTACAATTCTCATTTCAACAAAAAAGCATAACTATTCGTAAAAATAGCACAACTTTGCTGCTTACCTATCAAACTTTTTCGTTCCCTATAATCAGAAAACCGACTCTCTTGCGCGGTCGTGAATGTACGCCATTGCAATTTCATCGTGAAATACTCGTCAGTCTTTTTCCTCTTAAGTTCTAATCTTTCGTTATGTGTCGACTTCCATGGGTAATAATTTAATAAAAATTTCCACACTTCAAAACGCAACGATGGACAAATCCCCTAATGAATTATTACAAATCTATCATAAAATTATGTTTCACATTTTATACAGAATACTAATATCGTTATTAGAAAAATAGTTAGACATATACCCCTCGAAAGATAATTTCTTTGACAGCCTCGGGATTAGCGATTCTTCCTTCTGGATCTTTACATTTCTCCCACTGATCTTGTGTCAACGGTCCACCTGATAGAATTATAATTTTTTTGTTTAAGCATAAAATATGTATGTACAATTGAAAATATTATGTGTAACCATCCTATAGTTATATCTGCTATAGAATAATTTTTAAAATAATATGTTAATGTATTACCTCGCGGACACGGTGGTCGCGGAGGTAGGTCCACTCCGACTCCAATTACTTCGTATTCTTCTCCAGATCCTATAGATACAGATACATGCGGATGAGGCTCGATCGTGAGAGACCGATTTAATAAATCGGCGACTGCTTCTTCCATAGGTCGCTTCACTGGCTCTTTATACACTGTAATATTAATAATGTGCATCTATAAAACCATTTATGTTTACTGAGAGACACATAATGAATTATGATGTATTGATTACAGATCATCAATCTATCATCAATCACTTACACCAGATATCTGCAAGTTTGCTGAATGCCTCCATTGTTGTTTCATAAGGACGATTATGTAAGTTCTTCACGAACTTCCACACATAATCGGACGTGTTCTCTTGAAACAAGTCCAACTCGGCGAAGGATCTCTTTAACACAGTCTCAACTTCGTCCATCACCAGATACAAGTTCTTGTCCGAGCGTGATTTTCCAAATTTAATAAATCCCTTCAGCGAATTAACAAAACTTTCAGCGTTAGCCAGCTGAAAGAAGGCAACGTAGGTGGTACCATCCCTCTGCATAAATATGAGCTGCTGTCCACCGTGATTCACGCGAAATGACTTTAGGTCAGAGAACAATATCTTAACGGTTCTCGTACGTCCAAGGGAGTCTGGACCCTCCGAGTTCGTGCGAGTCCTTCTCGTGTGTGTATCCACTAGGGACCATTCTGGATCTTGATCTTGACATTCCGATACCACAGAATCTTCTACGGGCTTCCATTCTATGCATTTGCCAAAACTCTGTGGTGCAAAAAGAAACAAGTTCCTTATGACATGTTTGTATATATGCATAACATCAGCTATGTATAATAATAAAAATCTTACATATTCCACAATATTAAGCGTTCCTGAACTGTGAACCTCATCTTCTCTGGCATTTGCTCCGCGAAGCACAACGCCCGTATGGATGCAGAGATCCTAGTATCAACAAATTGAAATGACAGATCAACAATTTGCAAGAGGTAACAGCTACATGTCCAGACCATCAACGCGAGTGTCAACATGTCGTAATCAAAGATAACGTCCGGCAGCGAACTGCGGGGCTACTGTTTATAAACAAACGGCGAAATATCAAATGTAACATTGTATCTCTAATTTCGACGTAGAGGAGAAATCACCCGCGCGGTTCCTCCAGGGCCTGCGTTCGGAAACATCATCTGCGGTCTCTCATGTATCATTTTATCCTTACTTAACATTCGATGAACAAGGATAAAATGCTACATGGGGGCACTTGGGTGACGTTTTCGAACGCGGCCCAGACCGAAGGTCGCGACTGTCGTGAGGTGTCGAGCCGCGCACCTAACCTCTCCGCCCGACGAAAAAAAATCTCGGAGAGCGAGAGCGTCGAGATCGCATCGAACGCCGGGCGTTTTCGGTCGCGGTCGATCAGTTGCAGCTCGCGGGAACGTCGCGTTCCCTTCCGTGCCCGCGAGTCACGCGACGCACGGGCGTACATGTGGGCGGGTGGTGCATTCGGCGAACGTCATCCCGTGCGATCGCATCGCACGCGGGGCACGAAAGCGTGCACGCTCGAACGCCCGGCGGCGCCGCCGTTCCCCGTCGACGTCCGCGACGTCCGGGAGGCCGAGGAACGAGGAGGCGTCTCGCTCACCTTTCCCTGCTCCGTGGGTTCGAACATCTCGGGCCTCGCGCGATCAGCCGTCGTCCTCGTCGAATTCAACTCCCCGCACTCGCTCTCATCGCAACTGTCCCACATCGCGACACTATACCCTCCGACCCCGGACCCTCTCCCTCCTTCTCACTCTCTCTTTCACGCGCGCGCGCGCGCGCGCGCGTCTCCCTCCCTCTCTCTCTCTCGGTCTCCGTCTCTCTCGCGCGCGCGCGTCCGAGACGCCGCCGAGTCTCCGTCTCGCTCGCTCGCGTACCGAGACCGAGACGCCGCCGCCGTGGCGATAACGCCGCTGTTTATTGCGCGGCTTTGCCTCGCGAATTGAAACGGCGAGTGCGCGGAGCGCACCTCTCGCGCGAGAAGGGCCGCGAGTGCATTTTCACTGAGACGGAACTCCGGAACTCCGTTTCTTGGGGCGAACGCGTGGAGAACGTTCCCTATTCTTCACGTGTGTGAAGTTAGCCCCACACTTTTCGAATTCTATATTTTTATAAATTGTGCTGAATTGTGCTACGTTTGTGCCGTATTGTGCCGCAAATCACAACTCTGTAACTCAAAGTGTACTCAAGAAAATAAAAAAGAATAAAAATTTTGACAGCCCAGCACTTTTCGAATTTTGAGTTTTTCTTTATTGTGCCGTATTGTGCTATGTTTGTGCTGACTTGTGCCGCAAACACGAGATCGATAACTTCAATAACAATTCAGAAAAAAAATAAAAAGAAAATTATACTAGCCCCGCACTTTTGTCGAATTGAACCTAATTTTTTTCGGTAGATATATAGATGATAATTATCATCTATCTATCATAATTATCAGTGCGGGGCTAGTATAATTTTCTTTTTATTTTTTTTCTTAATTGTTATTGAAGTTATCGATCTTGCGTTTACGGCACAAGTCAGCACAATACGGCACAATAAAGAAAAACTCAAAATTCGAAAAGTGCGGGGCTGTTAAAAATTTTATTTTTTATTTTATATTTAGAGTACGCTTTGAGTTACAGAGTTGTGATTTGCGGCAGAATACGGCACAAACGTAGCACAATTCAGCACAATTCATAAAAATATAGAATTTGAAAAGTGTGGGGCTAACTTCACACACGTGAAGAATAGGGAACGTTTTCTTAAGTACGTTTTGAGTTACGTTGTAATTTGCGGCACAATACGGCACAATTCAGCACAATTCATAAAAATATAGAATTCGAAAAGTGCGGGGCTAACTTCACACACGTCCATTCTTCTTCTTCTTTGCTGATGGCACCCGATCCCCTAGGTTTGGGTTCACGGCCAACAGTCAAATAAAGTAATTAATGTAGTCAAATTAAGTTAAATAGTCTCACAATAAAAGAATATGTAAAAGACGGATGATCACAACAGATAAAACTATTGCGTCAGATTCCTAAAAATATTAAACGGGAGGAACGTCTCTTCCTTTTCGAAGCGCCGAACGCAGCTTATAAAAGAACGTTTCTCGTGTGCGGACGTCGAAATACGACTCATAAAAGACTCGGTACCGCCGTATTTTCTGCGCCGGTAATTTCTAATGCAAATAGATCCGCAAATTGGAGAGATCTCATAGCAAACCGGTTCTCTTTAACCGGACTCAGGGAGGCTCTTCCCGACGCGACGGGAGGATCGTTTAAAGTGCCGCTTGGACGCGTGGGCACGTCCGCGGGCACTTTAAATGGATACTCGATCGCGTGTTCGCGGTGCGGAACGTTCCGCCGATCTTCCAAAACGGGCGGGTTCAAACTCGGGCGCAGCGCGCCTTACATTATTGAGCACGGCAAAGTGCGCGTCACGGTGTGATAAGCGATAAATTTGGCCGCGCCTCCCATTTTCGCGAGTACTTTCCTCCACACGCGAAAGAGATGAATCATGAGAGAGAGAGAGAGAGAGAGAGAAAGAGAGAGAGAGAGAGAGAGAGAGAGAAAGAGAGAAAGAGAGAAAGGCATTTATTAATATTCTAGGGCAAGCCCTCTAAGAACATACAAATAAAAACAATAAAAAAAGGATTACAAAGTAACAAAGATATCCAAATAACAAAATTAACAAAAAAAAAGATAGTACAAATGAAATATGAAAAGGAACGCTATGTAAGATTTGTTTTCTGTTCTTGAACTGGCTGCACTAGTTCAGAGTTTATTTTTTTCCTTCCAATGTGGAGTAAAAAAGATAAACGAAAGTCTTTCCCCGTGATCCTGAACGAAGAGTAAAATAAGTATTCAGCTAGGACAAAATTGGAGAACCTTAAAGTAAATATAATATATAAAAGATTATTATACATGTAACTTATTTCTTTTATTTGAAAAACTACGCTTTAAAAATTAAATTTCGTGCTATGGCTATTCCGGTTTTTACTGAAAAATGGCGTCACCGACCTAACTTTGACGTTATTTCGTGACTCTTATCAAAAATCTCTAGACTAGATGAGAGCTATATAGACTATACAAAATGAAAGAAAAGAAAGCAAAAGATAGAAAAAGAAAAAATAATAAAAATGAGAGAGAGAGGGGGGGGGAGAAGAGAAACGCGCTCACGCGACTAAAGTTAAAGTTGCGCGAAAGTTGCTTCTCGACCGCCTGCACTATCGCAACCCGTTGCACATTGTGTGTGCAGACAGTCGCAAATGTGCGCAAATATACGGCTATTTTAGAGGATTGCGGTCTCTCGAGCGACGAGCTCAGAGAACGACAAAAAAGGATCCATTCTTAATTCAAGGATACATTAACAAAATACTGTTAAAACCATCGACCCTAGATAAATTTTCATGACTCGGTGGGACCCTGAAGGACCAGAGATAATTGAAGAGTATTAATATTATCGACTGTCGATATAAATTTTTCTTGATGGTTTGACTAAGGCCCTGCGCATAATGGAGGAATATTAGATATTAGGAATAGGAATTAAAATTTTAGAATCAATTTCCTCAATAAATATTGAACGTAACGCACAATGGATATTAATAAGACCATATATGTGTTATACGAAACACAACATGACTTATCTATAGTGTTTATTGAGGAAACTGATTCTAAAATTCTAATTCCTATTCCTAATATCTAATATTCCTTCATTGTGCGCAGGGCCTAATGCTAAAGATTGATAATTACAGAATTGATTTTATTCGCTAAGGGCCGATACTGAATAATTTGACAGTACACTATTCTATTTATCTTCTTTATACAGAAACTCAGATGTTCCTCTGTTACACATTTTACATTTTCTATCTAAAGCAGGGTTGTGCCGTAGATTTCAAGATTACGTCTACATGGATTGTTTACATATTGTCTACGTGACGTTTACACGGACTTTTTTTTATGTAGACTATAAACAATGTAACCTATTATAAATTGGATAGCATAATGCAAAGAAAAAGCATTTAAATTATAAAATAATGAACTGTATTTAACTGTAGTATTAATTATGAAGATGTTTAATAGTAATTGCAACTGAGAAATCGAAATTGCAAACAAAATTCAAATCTCCAATATCCGATAATCCATAAATTATTGATAGTTTACATAGATGACACGTTAAACATAGTTTACATTGTCTACGACCTACGTGTAGATGTAGACTACTATATTTTACGCATAAACGCCCAACCCTGATCTAAAGTCTTGCGTAAAGTGACAAGAATAACACGTAATCTTAAAGTCATATACATTTCAATCAAGATCAAGATTACAGATTAAAATTTAAATTACATTTTAAAATTTATGTAATTTTTTTATGATTTACATAGTATCTCGCATAAAACGAGCTAAAAAACGAAACCAGTTGAACGAAAAAATCGATGTTAGCTGAACTGCAAAAATTTATAACAGAAGAATGATCGTGGCGTGAGTATAATTTAAAAATTCTATTGCAGATCAGTGATTATACTATCAGAAATATATAATGTAATTACATACTTTAGCAAAATTTATCATACGCAAACCAAGAACAAGTGATGTAATACAGCGTTGTTTTAATATTATGAAATAATAAAAAAAAATAAGATTGCGATACCGAAATTCTAGATAAAATTTTCCTTCGACGGAAGAGTGGCATCTTAATTGTGAAAACTATTATAATTGCTTTGCCGTGATTGACTAAGTTTCATCTCATTACTTGAAGTTCTGAGTGCACTTGCACCGAGCGATGCAATTGTTGATCTCCGTTCGCTTGAGTTACGTCGTTCGCGTATAAATCTTATACGATAATATCTCAATATGTATAGATAATAATTTTCACGTGAGCAATAATCAAGATAAATGATCATGTTATTGATTGCTCACGAAAAAAAGTAATCGCCGTTCTCGCGCACCGACACACCTAGTAATACACGCAATGTATCGCGAGAGAGGATTACAAAAATTCGCATTCATCATTTTTCTACAGAAATAATTTGCGTTATAAATTTTTCTTTTTACAAAGTCTTAAATGACGTATAAATAGCAAAAAAATTCAACTAATTTACATATTATATGCACGCGAGATTATTTTGACGGATGTAAAATGCTGTTGTGAATGAAACATCTGATTCATACATCTGCGTCTCCCAAAACAGTGACACTTTCGTTTACGTAATTGTCACTATCGCAATGCAGTTCGACAACTGTACACGCAAGGGGGAATACTGCGCCGAGGACATCCCCAGGACCTTTGTGTGTCTAACTCTTTGGAATGGAGAACGCGCACTCTCCTTTCACGGTCCAAGTGTCACGGCGAGTGCGGCTGCACCGAGTGCGATCGCACCGAGCGCGTACGACGCCCCGCGTGTGGCTGGCTCAACCTTGTCGGGACAAGGTAGATTGCTGGTCGATGATGGCCGGGTATCCAGGTATCCAGGAGGGATTCGGCGATTCTTGTGTCTCCAAGAGAACCGTAAACGGATTTCGCGTTGTCCTTTGTAAAACACCATACGAAATTCGCAGGTCGAACAGCTCAGCGCGGAGGATAAGATGAATCCGTAATTTACGAGGTCTTCTTTAAGACTTTGTAAATTTATAGATTTATATTTTATTCTTGCATCGAACTCTTCGATTATGATGCGGCTGGAAGAAGAACCGTCTACGAAAAATCGATGGTGGAAACATACATATCTTCGCGATACGATTAAGCGTCACAAAAGTATCTCCGAAAGTATCTCCAAGCGATTTCAGTTCCCGGCGGGCATTTATGATTCATAGCGTCATTCATGAATAAATAATGTCTCTCAAAGCTACGTATATTTGTCTTAGCCTTCGAGAGTTAATTAATAGTGGCATATGACATATGATGCGGTGTATTGAAAGCGCGCAGCCGCTGATCGCAGCTAGGCCGCGCGTTTTTTTGCAAATCGCGCGATCGCCGCGGCGGTTCGCTCGCGGAAATCGGCGATTCGCGTGACGAAATTCCCGGGAACAGGAGAGACAAAAAATAGCGCCCACATATACGTTCTGTGAACGCGCACGATCGGCGATGCCGATTGAGAGAATCGTTGTGAGCGCATCTACTTCTCCTAGGCCTCCGTAGAAACTCCGCGTTCCTCGGAATCGAGGAGAGAACGGCGGGTTTGTTGAGAGGGAAGAGGAATGGGGAGAAGGGCATCTAAATAGAGGATGAGAGACAGCGGGGTTGGCGCGGCAAAGGGGGTCGAGAAAAGTGGTTCCGGCTGCGTTTTCTCGGCATAAAGGCGTTGCTTCTTTGCGCCGCAAAGTGAAACCCTCGCTCTCGCGCCGCGCGAGTCGCTCGATTAGGAAGTAATTATGGGAATACCTATCGCGTTCCCGAGGGAACGCGTAATTTTCTCGGCCAATTATGGAGAACAGAAGTGGCCCCGAAAAAAATTTGCATTCGAGATGCGCGCGCGCTCGGCTCGGTTTCTCGCTGACAATACCGTGACAAAGGCGTCGAGGGGAAAAAAAACAAACGATCGCTCGAATTAAGTGCTTTATTCAATTCTAATCGAGCTGCAGAATTGATATCGAGCTTATTGTTTGCCCGTGGCTCCTTGTTTCAGCGACGTCTTGCGTGTTCAAGCGGAGAAGTTGGAAGAACGAGACGTTCGTATTTCACGAAAGTGTCCGCAGTAATCTTGATTAATGCCATTTGTCGACAATTAACTGTTCCGAGAAATATCGAAAATGGGAGCAAGTAGGAGTTAACGAACGAGAAGTTATCGCGATTCTTCTAATTTCGGTGCATTTGACGTATTACGGTCGCAGTTTGAGCTTATTAAAATAATTTCTGCACTGCTGAACGCCAGACATGATTTTACGGTGCGCGGCAATCTTGTGGCATCTTATGAGTCAACCTCGCTAAGCATGCACATCGTCTAAGGCACTTTGTGCAGGAGGTTCCTAATACGTACCACGCCCTCGAGAGACGTTAGTTCTTCAGGGAAAATGGGCGAGAAAATAGAAATGAGCAATTGACGAGCATTTGCTTTTAATATAAAATATTAAAAGCAAATGCTTCACAGTTTTTCGGGTTGGGATGGAGAGGGGAGAATTTTTATAGATGCTTGTTAGCATCAGTATCATTAAATTGATTATCAATTTAATATTGTGATATTCAAAGAGCTGCGTTTCAAGACCGATAGTAACGGCGCGCAGTTTATAAAAAAATCACACATTAATATTATTGGAGCATTAAGATCTGCTATAACCGTCAGTGGCCTATCTCGAATTTGAATTGTTCTAAACATATCGCGGTCTAGTCAATTTTAATAATAAAATATTAAACTTGTAATATTGGCTAAAAGAATTTAAAACCAGGAGAAGCGATATTCACAGCTTGAATCGCACTCGCAAGTCCAGATCGAAGTTATTCCCTCGAAAACACGTCACGGCAGGTTTCCACCTATGACGTTCTCGTATTTTCACGCTACTTGGATTACGTGTAATGCATTGACGCGATATTTAGACGGGAATTTTTGTGCGTGACTCCTAATAATAGACGGCCAGAGGCAGACAGTTCGATTACATAAAGCTTGGCGTGCGGACGCATCTGTCTGTAATTACGTGATACCGTCTGTGTTCTATGGCACTCACGCGAGTGCGTTGCTCGTGCGAGCGAATCGATCGCTTTCGGAGTACGCTCGGTGTAATCGCGGAAAATTTTTCTATCTTTGCCGATATAATGAGCGATTCGCGTTGCGATTTCCGCCGCAAAGACAAAGACGAGATACGGCGTAACAAATAGCGCCGCGCTAGATCGAGGTCATTAGTCATGAAATCGGGGTAGAGACTATCGTTGCTGCGAGTGCGCGTGCACCGGGAACAACCAGCGATGACGCTTCCGAAGGCGGAAGCGTGCACCGGCGGCGGAAGCGTGCACCAGATGACAAGAGAGAGAGAGGGGTTCGCAGCGTGAACTTCGATCAGTCATCCGTAATCGTTCAAACTCAAGAAAAACAAGAAATTAATTACGCATGATTCGAAGTCAATCTGTGAGTCATCGCATTACGAGAAATCACGCTGTTACGTGCATTTCCAGCGCCGTACTTCCAGAAATACGATCTTAGCGAGCGTTAAAAGAGACATATAAAGAGTACAGATAGTCCCTGATAATAATTTTAGTAGCACAAACAGAGAGAAATATTGCTTACCGCGGAAACTTCTTATCTGAGTCCATATTTTGCGACTGTCGGAAAGAAGTATATAGACCTTATATTTTGTTAAATATCATTAAATATTGTTGTATATTTCAATAACATTATTTTATTTTTCAACTGCAATATTTTGTAAATAATATAAATTTTCAGGAAATTACATACATTTTTTTCACAAAGCGCTTTCATCAGTATGTGACGGTGCAGATTTGATTATCACTATTATCATGATGTTTCCTTTCACTTGGCACATATTAGCATTAAGGATGTTGAGGCACAGTTAGGTATATGCACAGTATTGTTAAGTATTGTCATAACACAGGAATACACGCTATCTCGACACGTGCGTCTGTCATCCTTATCAAGAAACAGCTGAGGCTCTTAACGCGTGTCCGATATTCGCGCAAGATGGCTTTATTAGTTCGCTCGAAGGATCCTTGAGCTGATGCCGGTTTGTGATCAAAAAGAATTGTGGGGCAATTTACAAAGATATCCTCTTAACAAGTAACACAGGAAATCGGCTCAAACTGCAACGCTTTTTATCTGCGACGTGCACGTGTCTCATTTTGTTCAGATCGCTTTTTCTTGTTTGATAAAAATTTGAAACAAAAATTGCAATTTTGCGGATGAACTTAAGAAGAATTATCAAAAGGTCACGGAATGAAGTCCAGATGATACAAATCGTCCTATTTGTGAAAATTTAGCACCGCTTCTATCATCAATTCGTTAACGCGGATTACAGTGTCACATGCAGCTTTGTTCCTCTACCAAACAGGAAAGTTCGTTAGCGCAGATTTGTCGTCAAATTTGAGAAATATCGATTTGGAAAGCACGTACTTCGCTGTCTACCATTGGCCAGCAACAGTACGTTGTATTGATGGCGGACTCAAGGTTACGTGATGGAGGCAGGAGGACGTTATTCTTACCCGCACAGGTGCAAAGTTCGCTAGAAAAGCGAATCTAAAATAGTAGAATGTTCCGCGTAGCTCAGAATAGAGAACGTTGCAAAAATCAGACATCCGAAGATCAATTCGCATCAATTAATCAACGAATCCAATACAAAATCCGAAGTTCGATAGTCCACGTAGGGGTATCGGACAATAAAATTCCGCGGCCGGGATTACGCAAGCTGAACGAGTAAGCCGTGCTCCGGTAGGCCTTGCATTTTTCTTCTCTATGCCAGAACAATCCACTTCTTACTTCCTAGAAATATCATCAACGGTTTTCAAGCCGTGCGGCAATTCCCAACTATCAGATTAACGTTTCGCGCAGAGACAAAGAAAACATCGTAAAATCCTAAGTGTTTTCCGCATTTTCTTGTTCTTTGATTTACTTAAATAGATCTATTAAAACTAGTAGGTGGAGTAGGCTTTTTTAAACAATTATTCGGCCGGCGATGATTCTGAAACCATAAAAAGAGAACGATCTGCAAATTGGTTCAAACGTCCGAATAGGATGAATGGAAATATCGAAAAACCCGATAGATCCTGTTACATGTCCTGTCAGAATGCATTTCTCTCGCGGCGATCATTGTTTAGCTGTTCGAAACGCTCGCCAAACTGAATGCGCGAACAATGGAAACCCAATTATTCATGAAGGAACGTTCTCTGCGTGTTCTAACATAATAAACAATATAATGGACCACGACCTACGTGACGAAATGACACTTGCGTCAGAATCCAAACCTAAACTTCGAGCCTCATTCACGAGTGCAGGTGTACGCTGAATGAACTTCAGTACTGCCTCTGTATATTCTTCTTTCTTACGTGCCGTATCTCTTTGTCGCGCTTGTGAGTGCCAGGCGAACAGCCTTTGGTCTCCTCCTCGGTGCAAGCGTACCCACGCCGGTGCAACCGTACTCAATGAGTATCACTAGCGGGTTCGGTGCTAGAGTATCGACCCACGGCATGTGGTGGCTCATTCTCCTTTCTCCTTCGTTCCTTCCTTTCCTCCTCGCTCGCACGAGGAATTACAGTTCCCTCTCCTATTTTCTATCATCGTTTCGCTCGATCCGCCTGCGCTCTTCGTCATGCTTTCCTAGAGTACTCCGCCGTGCTACTCTAAGGTCGATACTCGCGTAAACGTGCACGGGAATCCCGCCAGTGTGGTGCGACCTCGCTTTGTTGTACATGCGCGATGATCAACGGTGTACAACGAGGAAGAGGCACCCCGTTCAGAGTTTTAAAGAGCCGAGAGACTCGTTTCTTATGCGACAAATCGTCGAACGCGGTAATTACTTTTACCTTATTTTTCTCTATATTGCTTCTCTCTGTATCTTACCTCTTTTATTTAAATAAACATAGCGATGCATCGGACATTGTAATCTTTTCTTTTTTTTTCATTTGAGCCTAAATAATATTTTACATTTGATGAAATTAATCTATCGGTTATTCTTAAACAATTAGGGCGATCACCACTTTCTTTTACGCAGAGGATAGTTATGTGGGCAAAAGCGATAGAAAATGACAATTCCCTTAAACTCGTGTGTGTCATGATTCTGAATCATCCCGGTTACCAGGAAACGCGCCACAGGAATTTTAGTCATGTTACCTCTTGTAAGGTAAAGGAAATTCATAGAAGCAACAATGTAGGTATACATATTAATGGTGTCATAATTAATGTGTTGAAATTAACGTTTAATATCGGAGATTGATATTGGGTCCTTGAACATGCAACGAAGACCTTTGCAACTGGAAACAGTAAATTTAATTGCTTTAAAACGCAGATAAGTTACCATGATACACTACGATAGCGTAGCCGCTATGATTAAATTAATTGCACGATAAAGTTCTACCGTTTCAAAGTTCAATATTTACCGTGAATGTTTTAACAACAACCAGGACAAGGACTGTCCTTGACTTTAACACGTGATAACGATAAGGAAGACGCAAAATCTGTCTAGAGCGACATAAATATTCTTGAGATTAAATCAGAAACTGGAAGCGAAGGCAAAGAGAAATTAGAAATTTGCTCCCTCTTAGGAATGATCAATAATAAGTTCATGTAAAATATATTGGCAAATTGCATCACATATACAGAGGGGTAAATTAGAAAATGTCTTTTTACGAATCTGCAGGATGAGAGAAAAAAATCGGACCGCGCGATTTGTTCTGTATTTCCCATGCTGTTTATGGTTCTCCTTATTCTCGCACGACTCTTCCGCGAACCCTTTTATGCGAACCCACCAAATCGATTTTCCGTAAAAGAGAGAAGAACATTGGAGCATGCAGTTGACATTAGGAACGAATGAGTTTTCTCGTTCGCGCGGCCTAACAGCCGACGACAAAGAAATAGGAAAGCTGAGGCAGGGTAACGATCACCGTCACCGCCGCCGTCCCTGGACCCTGCCGCTCTCGAGCTCGGCTCACTTCGTTGTCGGTGGAGGTGGTGTGGAGGTGCACGGCTCGACAGCTGATCGCGGTGGTGAGTCGCGGAGAGATCGGCCTCTCTCCCTGCGTCCAGTCGCAGTGCGCGTCGTGAGTCCGTTCAGTGCGTTCTGCTCCGATCCGCTGCAATCGGTCACCGGAGGATCGTCTGCGTGCGTGCAACACGATCGATCGCATCTGAACGGCATCCGGAGACTGTCCCGGAACGAATGCAGTGTTACGGACGCAGTGGTGACGGTGCGTCAGTAATCAAACGATACGAGAGAGTCGATACTCGGGGTGGAATCTTGGCGTACCCCTGACCGAGCGCGAGGACCAGAGTGGTGATTCGTACGGTCCTTTGTACCTGAGACACTTCCGCTCCGCGGCCTGCCTGAGAGGACGAGGTGTTCGACAGGTCGAAGATGCGGATCGTTGTCGCTGTGGTATGAATTCGGACGTCGCGGTGGCAGCTGAATCCACTTTTGTCCGAAGGTGAGTTATCCTGTTAGCGTCCGTTAACGTGTGGGAGGGACATGTAACCACCTCGGTGGCTCTTCAGCCCTTTGCAGCTGTGCGTCATGGACACCGCGGATCTGCCCCGCGTCCGCTACACGGTAATTAATTACGGGATAGGGGGATAAATTAATTTATTCCCGAGTGCAGCGGTCCTGCCGCTTTATTACCGATGTTGCAATTAATTAATTAGAGCTACGCGAGGCGATATGAATATACCGTGACGCGCTGCGGAATCAAGCTCCGCGTAACGATGTTAACGCACCGATCGCGTAGTAACGCACGCTTCACCCGGTCATCGACATATCACTCCCCAGCCTCCATCGACGGATAGGTGTCTGCTCCCGGAAACGTCGATCTTCGCGATTGATGTCTTTAGTCTTTGGAGATTTGGTGAACGGCTGAGGATTTATGTGAATTTATAATAATATATGAATTTTTTTTCGAGACGGCCGACACCGCGCAGAGACAATCATTTCCATGCAATCCTTGATAACGCAATCACTTTGTCTCTTATCTCCGTGGCATTATTTACGTGAAAGAATTTTTGGTGGCGACACGTGCTATGACATTTATAGCTTCTGTTCGTCATACGTGTCGTGATTTTATGGCTTTTCAAAGACGTTTAGGGACAGTTTGTTAAAATGAAGTTTCCAACGTTATTATCATGCCACGTATAGGGCGGAACAAGAGATTCCCTTTGTCCGGTAACGGCAAACTCAAGCGTCTCTACAACTAAAATCAAGATCGTGATGCGGGTCGCTTAATAAATGCCTTGAGACCAACATCAATAGGACGAGCGTATTGCGATAATAGAATTGCATCGAGCACGTGTCGCGTATGTATGTACACGACATCGCATTTAACGAGGAGAATTTGCGTATATCAATGCGATCGATCGTACTTCCGTTCGCAGGATTGTTGTCCTTTGCTAGACAATGTTGTCCATTGCTGCACATGTTGTACTTTTTAGCATGATAGATTTGCACGTTTGCAGTTATTTAAAAAAAACTCAAGAGAAACTCTATTTAATTAAATATTTTATACAATACGAAGTTGATATAAGATAATTAGGAGGAAGACGCCAAACATTTTGTATTTAATTTATAAAAAAAATTATATATATATATATATATATATATATATAATTATATATATACAGGGTGATTCAAAAGGTAAGGTCAACCGGCGAGGAGGTGGTTCAGGGCGATGTTTAGAGTAGAAAAGTCCTTTGCCATTTTTTTTTATTTGCAACCGTTTCACAGTTACAACAGGTCAAACATTTAATTATTTAACATTCAATTATTTATTTAATTTAACA
>NJRP01000030.1:1214151-1235112 GCA_003063835.1 Aphaenogaster floridana
ATATATTTAATATAATATATTTAATATATTTAATATATTTAATATATTTAATATAATATTTAATATATATATTAAATATATATTAAATATATGTATTATGATATATATACAGGGGGTAGTCCACCGAAAATGAAACAAGCGTGTTTTTTGGCATTTAACCTAATTTATTCGAAAAACGCTCGGACACGTCGACTTTAGTTGCAAGGGGGACATGTTAATTGGCTGTTTTCGTTCATCAAATTCCAACCCCATAAGAGGAATTCATTTCACCATAAAAATTTTAAATGGCAAGCGGTGTCTAGCACGCTTGTTTCATTTTCGGTAGGCCACCCTGTATATATCTTCTCTATAATGCTTGTATAGTAATATGCTTGAAAAATTTCAATTTCTGAAGCCTTTAAATTTTAAAAAATTTTTTTAAAATTTACAAAAATCTAGCAATAGCTAGCTAGATCTTACAAAGCGTAATAGTCATTGCTAAAGCTTCTTTCGCGGTGCATTAACAAAATCTTATCGGTTCAGTGATGGAGGTAGCCTGCGGGGAGCACGGCGAGTGCGTTCACAAGCTCGTGATGGCTGTGAACAACGGCAAATGCAACAACTATCAGCTCCATCAGGGAGCCATTGCTGCGGCGCAGACGGTGTCGAACGACATCGCCAAGGAGTCGCCGCAGGAGCAGACAAAACCGGAGGGCGCTGCTCTGATACCAAACGGAGTCGCGAAAGCACCAACTGGCGCGACGATGATCAATATGCCGGTTTCTTGCACAACGTCGTTGCTGGACAGCGCGGAAAGCATAGAGCAGAAGGTCGGCTTTCCGACAAACGGTTGGCAGCAATTCTGGATACTGCTCAAGAGGACATTCCTGTCGCAGATACGAGATATGGTAAATACCACGTACATAACTCGAAATATTCCTTTCTACCTACTTTTCTAAGGAAAATGATACTCCATTACCAAATCTGAAAAATAATTATTCTTAAAAATTGCGCAAATAACTGTATTATATCATTGAATAGACGCAGCGTAATTTGTTGTTGTCAAGGAAGATATAATATGTTCTTTTTAATTAGTTTTTATGGAAACTTCCTATCGGTAACATCTACATACTTTGAGATATCTGATTTTCGTTTTTATAGACGCTAACAAGAGTAAGACTGATCTCACATATAATCGTCGGCTTCCTGATCGGCGCAATTTATTACGACATCGGCAACGAGGCCTCGGAGGTCATGAGTAATGCCGGATGTGTCTTCTTCACGGTGATGTTTCTCATGTTCACCGCCATGATGCCTACGATATTAACATGTAAGTGTTTCGTAGTTACGCTGCGTCGTCGCGAAATGTATTCGCGTTTTATTGTCACTATGTCGCTTTTATCGCAGTTCCGACGGAAATGTCTGTGTTTGTGAGGGAGCACCTGAATTACTGGTACTCGGTGAAAGCTTTTTACCTCGCGAGAACGTTGGCGGACTTGCCGTTCCAAGTGAGTACAATTTACGGTCTCCCGTTGTCCAATTAGAGCCAGACACATCGAGGCGACTCACGCGATGGTAAATCATTGCAGATGGTGTACTCTATAGCCTACGTGATGATCGTGTACTTCATTACGTCGCAACCGTTGGAGATAGAGCGTTTTCTTATGTACCTAAATATATGCATACTGACATCGCTGGTCGCGCAATCCATCGGTTTGCTGATAGGAGCAGCAATGAGCGTGGAGGTAATGCCGATGATCGATAAAATATACCACTATCCTATAAAAACAACCTTCTTCATTACACATACTTAAAAAAATACACACGATTTCCTGTTTCTCCAGTCTTCCCTGTTATTTAATCCCGTCGATATTATCGTCCGCAGAGCGGAGTGTTCATCGGACCCGTGATGTCGGTCCCGATCATCCTGTTCTCCGGCTTCTTCGTTAACTTCAACGCCGTACCAAAGTATCTGAAGTTCCTCTCGTACGTGAGCTACGTGAGGTACGGCTTCGAGGGCGCCATGATCTCCGTGTACGGCTATAATCGGGCGAAGCTCAAGTGTTCCGAGTACTACTGCCACTTCAAGAGTCCGACGAAGTTCCTCGAACAGATGGCCATGGAGAACGCAGTCTATTGGGTGGACGTCGTCGCCCTGCTCGGCTTTCTGCTCGTTATAAGAGTGGTCGTTTACTTCGTGCTGAAGCTCAAGCTGCGATCTCTTCGTTAAACATCCTGATAGGAGTCCAGGACAGACAATAATTAATCACGTCACGATTCTACGACCGCCGTAAACCACCGGATATCATCGAAAATCACACTTTCGTAAATGCGTGTGGAACCAACTACGAGGAAGAAGATCGCGAAGATTATTTCGATCTCGAGATTGAGACTGGTAGAACTGTCATATTGACAAACGACAGCGGCGAAGATCGCTGTGTGAAAGGAGTATCTACGAAAAGAATATACGCTTTGAATAGAAACATTGAGGTAATGCAGTAAATCTTTAATTCAAACAATCGTTTGACATGCGAACTTTGATACGTGACTTAAGTCGTTAGAGATCGCAAGATCTTTATTTTATTTTCCGTCTCTCTCTCTCTCTCTATTGAAGTATAATATTTTTTATTAATTCCAATCATGTAGCGTTAACGCTTCGAAGGGTGCTTAATTGTTATTGATCGTAGTGGTGTTTGCGGTACCAAACCGAATGATCTCTGCCGTTGGCAAAAGAGGACACTCTATCGTACTTCGTTAGTTCGAGTAAGTAAAGTAGCCATCAGAAGTTACCGCGACGAGAACTCGGATCTGATTAAAGACGAATCGTAATCTTAGATAGGCGTTTAAGTAAGTAGTCCAGGCATGAGTTAGGCTACCCTCAGTCGCGCATTAACAACAGTAGGCCGATTCGCGATGGCAATACGTCGGGCTATCCGGTATCGAGTTAAAACCGCGAACGTTTATAGCCAATTACTACGAACTCGCCAGGAGCCTTAGGCCCATTTGAGACTCCGTGTCCCTCCAATGAGCGCGTTTAAGCGCGAACGCGAACAAAATAAAGGTTTCTATAGATAGGGTAGGCAGAGTAGGACACATGGATCGTTAAAACATAAGTCTTTCATTATTCTCATCTTACATTACGCATAGTTCAATTACAACCGCGACGGGTATCTCGGTAATGAACAAATTCGCCATTTACGTAATAATGTTCTCCAGCAGAAGCAATTCGCGAATATCGAGAGTAACGCTCGTTCGCGAACGGCATTTTCAATATCGTATCAACGAGACGGTAGAAACCGGCACGTCTCACATAATCACGTAATCGCTCTATCTTCATATCGTAATTTCGTCAACGATTTACCTAATAGCTAATAATAAAAAGGAAAAGGATGGGGGGAGAGAAATGTTTATTGTAAAAAGCTCACACTTGACCAATCACTAGCTGCCTGAGCGTTGCTTCTAAGTGCGAGTACTAAGTGTTGTTACACTTATTATAGCATATAAAAATAACGATTCGAACAATGGAAGAATTGTATAGCTGTATAAAGCGAAAGACGAAATGGATTGTGCATCAATGAGTATATTTCTTTTTGGTAATAATCTGATTTGCGGCCTATGCACAAATACATTTTTGCGGATTTATTTATTCAACGGTTCATGGAGATGGCAGTGATTAAAATTGCATCATAGATATTTTCAATTCTTTTTTGACATAGTCGAAACTCTCTGCAAACTAATACTACTAATCGGTGCGGCCGTAATCAACGGGAAAACATAAATACGGGGAGAAGCGATTTATGCAATATAGATATTGATTTCACAAGTAATATAGGGCGTGTTTTATTTTTAAGAGCTAAAGAACATTAATTATTCTTTTATATGTTACGCACAAAGTGACAGGTGTAAATAACAATGAATATGTGTCCCACTTTTTTATCTGTATCAATGAGTGAATAGCGACAATGGCAGAACGACAAGGCAATAGAGTCTATCATGAAAGTTATCATTTCGTATATTTTACCTGATAATCTCTCTCTCGCGCAATATTTTCTATTACAAATATACATCGTTGGTAATGGTATATTTTCTTTTAGCCAATTAGCGATTACGTTTGTTATCTGCATAAGTGATAGAAAAGCAGTATTTATATTTTGATATTATTCTTATTTTATATACACATTTATTTACTTTATTATAGATTACTGTAAACCGATGGCAATGTGGTAAAAATACTTAAGTTTATTAAGTACTTAGGTTTATTTACGTACGAAATATTGCGATAGTCAGGATAACTTTTTGTATTGCGCGAAAATTATTAATATGTTATCTTGACTGTACAATGTTTTCTTTTTCTTGCCATGTAACAGTCTCTTGAATTTAAAACAATTTTTAGGTAACGTTATAGTAAATATTAATTTCTAAGGATCTTATACAATTATTGTCCATGCATGTATAATTCGATAATTTCTATTTTATTTCATTTGAGAAATTATTAAAATTGCTAAATATATGTATATCTCTGGAAGTATTGCCGAGATTTTTATAAATCTGACTTGTAAAATATATTTTTGTAGCATTGGAATGCGGAATCAAATGTCTTTTTTTTGCTAAAACACTTGCGCGCAAGCTTTTCGCGCCATATGAGATTCTAATATTGGATGTATATTAAAGGAAGATATGTGCATTAACCTGCGGGGTGGAAAATAAATTTCTGTATTTTTAGAGTTGTATATCTTACAGTTTTTCATTGATTATATTTGTACTTATTACTCGTCGAAGGGATGGCATAGTTATCACGATAATGAAAAGAGAGGTGGGGAGGAGAGACAATTTTAAAACGCGAATTTACTGCTCTAAATTATTATATGTTTTTCTTACGTTATTGTTTTATGAAACTTAATTTCTATATGCCGATTACTTGATAAATTGACAAATAAACGGGTTATACATGTATCATGCCAAAAAACATATTGGTTAAACAGCCTTCTGCGTTATTACGTAGAATGCCAATGACCTGATGCTAACCAAATGCAAAAAGGTGTTACGTGACACTTATGTATAAAAAGAAATCTTATCCGCTGCAATTAAAAGTTCGTGTTTACGGTGGCATTTGTAAATATACGATATCCCAATGATAATTTCACATTGCACACGCGTAATACATCATTGAAAACTGATAACTGTTAACGCGCTCAGACCTCGAAATGCTGCTTTCGAAAGTTTTATCGCCGAAAAAGCGTGCACTATCTTCATATAGCAATATTACAGTGTAATGTAAATTTATTCATCTATACTGATCGAGATCTGAACGTGCAGTACGCCGACGTATCCATCGTCTCTTTTGATAATTAGCGGCTAATCCCGATCATGTCCGATTGTGATATAATTTCCTGTTTATCATACTTCAACCTCGTGTGAGTCGCCATGCGAGTCGCGCTTGAGAGATCAACGAGCACGGAAATGAATCGGAATAACGATCTAGTCGGTTTACAATCGTAGTTGATCGTACCACGCGCTCAGGACTTCACGAGCGTGAAACGCGCGAATTCCTCATTGTGAATCGGTGACGATCCCGCTCGTGAAAGAAAAGGGAAGCGCACAGGAAGATACAAGGGTGCAGCATGTAAGAATCCATTCAGATCCATTTGTCGCTTCTAGGACTATTCCAAAATCCGAATGCGCACATACACACACACATCCATACACACACACACGTATGCATACGTCGATGTACAATGTATAACGTCACACGATACCGCCATACCGAATATACTGCAATCTTTTTCCACTACCGTGATTTTATATGACGGAAAGAATGTGAATGCATCGTGTGACTGCGCGCGCGCGAGAGTGTGTACAGAGACGCGGGCGTGGAAGAGCATCTCTTCACCGGGATGACGAGGAAGAAATGGGGAGAAGCCCTCGCCGGACCTCGGCGCTAATGTACTGCGTGTCCTAATTTTATCGAGGGACGTCACGTTTGTACTAAAGCACAAATGAATAAACGATTGTATCAATGGACGAGTTGTCTTCCTTACGTGAAGCCTGGCCATCATGGTGTTCGGCGTCAAACTTCTTCTAAGGAAGTGTCGACCTCGAAATTCGATCGAGATAGGCGGACGAGGTTTTCGACGCAGAAATACTCTGTATAATAGCGTTGTACGTTTTAGCGAGAAGTGTTTACGATGTAGCTAAGTCGTAGACTTCGAACCGACGTCAGAGAGCAACATCGGAATCATGTGCACACGTATACGACCGATGTAGATACGGGTCAGTTTTATTTTAAACATATTTTTGACAGCGATGCCACAACAGATACCAATCTCGAGTAAATCCGAGTGATTTTAAATAACTGCAGGGAGCAATCTTTGGTTAAAAGCGGAACAAAAATTTATTTATATTATTTTTAGACAAAGTTTTCTATATATATACGCGTTATCTGCGCACTCTACAAAAGTTCTTAGACATCCTCATCTTGGCACGTTCCGCTCACTCTTTATGTCTCTCTCTTGGAACGTTGTCAAGACGACATTTGATCCGCATGTGGGTCGCATGTGGTCCAAGTTGGTACCTGCACGTAAGTTCAGTGCAGCATTGCGAGTATTACGATACGCACGAGAGCTGTTCTACGATTGCACGGTGAGATAAAGGCCTGCATATCGAGAGCATGGAGAAACCTATAGTGCGGGCGAGAGTGGTGAAGGTCCTCGGCAGGACGGGATCTCAAGGACAATGCACGCAGGTCAAAGTAGAATTCCTGAACGAGCAAAACAGGCAGCTCATCAGGAATGTCAAAGGACCCGTGCGCGAGGGAGATATTCTGACGCTGCTGGAATCCGAACGAGAGGCCAGGAGACTCCGCTGAATTGGAGGAAATAATCGTCGCGTGCCTTATGGAGAACTGCCGTCCCAACCAGAAGAATCGTGCCGGAATTAAATTTTGAGATCCTGGCGGCAAGCACGTCGACGAGGTCAAAAAAGAAAAAGCTGCATCTGGTTCTTGCGTTTTCTTACTTCTTTTTTTTTAAATAATGTATCAAAGAAAAAGAAAATACACGTGTTTTATTTATGTCTGTAAAAAGTGGAGTTTTTTTATTATTGTACGTAGCTTCTCTTTTGTCTGCCCATTATTAACATACCAATAAATTATAGTTTATTACGTATGTGCTTCATTATGTTTCTTCTAACGTACGTGCTGTAGATACATATCTCAAATTGCTCGTATATTTTCCGTAGATTTCACAAAAGAGACTAAAAATAGCAGAAGTTTGCTCGATGCATCGCTAGTTCTCAAACATTCGCGATTAAATTTAGCCGAACTCAATGCGCCTCGTTCCGCAATCGCAAGATGGTGACAGGATGCTCAAAAATCTTCACGCGAGTCTTTACAAACAGACCAATATTTGCGTGTTTTCAAAGCATTCCCTGATGAAAATTTTTCTTAGAATTCTTCACATAATTTTTTAGAATTTCTATATAAATTTTAGAATTTTTCAGAAATTCTATATAATTTTATAATTTTTTAAAAAATTTCTTAGATTTTTTATACGAATTGAAACACTTTTCAGAAGTGCTGGGAAAGCGTCTACACACATCTTTTCTAGAATTCTTCATGTATGTATATTCTGAAAAATTCTAAGATTTCTAAGATTTTGTCATTCTATAATTTCTGAAGAAAGCTTATAAAATCTGAAAAAGTTTAAGGCCGGTATTCATAGTCGGTTCTTATATTTAAGACCGTCTTACGTACAATCTTAAGATGTCATAAACCAATCACAGAGCTGTTACCATCTTAAGACGGTCTTAAAATAAGAACGGACTATGAATACCGACCTAAGATATTTTTTCTGAAATCATTATAAATTTAAAACATGAGAAATTCTTATGAGCACACACACACATACACACATTTTTTCACCAAGGTCTCTTTAGAGCGATATATCGTAATCATTTATTTTTTAAAATGATCTAAAAAGAAGTATTTTTGCGACGTATCTGACTTTTGATTTGTCTGCAACTGATATTTGCAAACTCATCATTGGTTCTTCAATGATAAGCAGCTAGCGACTACACCGATGGTTGATAAAAGCTATCAGCTACAGTCTACACTAAGATATTATCAATGATCACAATTCCCTTGTTACTTTTAAAGTAGAAAATAACAAGTTTAACTTGAATGACATAATCACCACAATTACATCTCTCTTCGCTAATAAGTCTAAGCTTCGTTATTTTAAAGAATCATCAAAGATGTATATATTCTGCCTTTTAACACGATTGATAACGAAGTCCAAGTTCAACTGTGTCTGTATGATCGACAAATCCGTATACCTAACGCACACAAGTGTTCGTCACACATGCGTCATACCATCAAGCTCTGGTCAGCTGACTCGTTGTCAACAGTCAAAGCACGCCGCCATGCCCGTGCCACGCACTCATACACGCATGCACGATTAAAGACCGCAGTGCGTGAATGGCGAAGGAACGGCCGCGTTCGCCTTTCGCGGCTTTGGTGGGGCTGGGAGAAGCGGCGAGTGTCAAAGTTTGCCGACGCCGAAGGCTTTTATCGACGACCAATCCGCTGCGCGAGATCCGCGAACGGGGACGCCGAGGTCCGAGCCGATTAGAAGACGTAGCCGGCGCGCGATCGATCGGCGAGCTTAGTGCGATGTCGCGTCGCGAATTAACACGCGCGTGAGAGTGCCGACGTGCTGCAGATCTCCGTCCTCCGGATCCGTTCCATCCTCGCTTTTTCGCCTCGGGCTTTGACTCACGAAGCCAGCGGCACATTTAGGTAACTATTAAATCTTCGCTACTTCAATGATGCGCTCAAGATATTTGTGCGCTTCACTAGTACTTTATAGTTCACTTTTTACTAGTAACTTTATAGCTTCATTGATTATCAATCGCGTTTGAGGAGAGACAAAAAATATCATTGATGATTATTTGTAATTGAGATGTAGCTTAACATTATTCACGAAGAACGATGCAGCTGTAATGATTATACTGTGATGAAATGCAATCATCACAGCTGCATCGTTCTTCGTGAATAATGTTAAGCTACATCTCAATTACAAATAATCGTATTAATGATATTTTTTGTCTCTCCTCTAACGCGATTGATAATCAATAATCAATGACACATATCTGTACCTCAGAGGTAAAGGATCGTATGTCCACTTTTTGTCAAAATTGAGTTAATACTTTATACTTACCTTATATTTATTTTATACTTTATATTTTATAGTTTAGTTTATACTTTATACTTTACTTCAAGGGGCCATTCACTAATGAAATCAGGTGTACACCTGATTTGTAATCATGTGTAATCAACAGTGAAATCAATTCGTAATCACGTGTAATCTTGCAATATATTTTGAAATCATTTACATTAAACAAAAGCGTAATCAGTGTAATCAAAGAAAAATAAGTAAGAAATCGCGTGAAATCGTTGCGATTCGTTTGAAATCAGAACGAAACATGCTCCTAAATCATTTGCAATCACAATAAAATAATTTGTAATCGCAATGAAATCATTTGTAATCACTGTGATATTATTTGTAATCACAATAAAATCAACTGTGATTACAATCGATTTCACACAGTCGTATAAAATCACTTTAGTAGTTGTAATCACATCGTAATCAATTGTAATCAACTGTACTTTGTAATCACGTGTACATCCAATAGCTGAGTAAATAGCTCCTCGCTTTACTTTTTACTTTTATTTTATATCTAAAAAAAATACACTCTTTCCTTATTTAAAACTTTAAACCCTGTTTTCTCTAAATTTATAAAAATGGATATACGATTATTTACCTCTAAAGTACAGATATATAGAAATATATATACAAAGGTAACATGCGTAAATAGTTAGAGCGTTTGGTAAATTTTATGTGTAATTATACAATTTATTTACGGTGCATGCAATTAAAATTTGTATAACGTAGGTATGTCTCTAGTATTTATTAATTGTTCGATTTATTAATTATGTGAAAAAAAATTATATCGGCAATATTGATTAAATCATTGAGACTTAAAAGAATATAGATATATGAGTATGTAACTTTCAAGTCGCGTGGCATTTAGAAATTTAGAAGCTAGTTTAAAGTCGGTTAAAAGCAATGTACTCTAAGCGTGTGAAAGTTGCATGAAGTGCATCGCTGGCGTGTTTCGGCCATTATACTATGCCAGATGCAACGGTATCTTTGTAGCGATTATCGTTGGCGATATTCACTGGTTGAGTGCGTTGCACGTGTGTGCCACGCCGCGCCGACAGAAACAACCTCGGAATATTTTCAGTAATTTACGATGAAACTGCATGCGTTGCACATTGCCTCGTAATTTCATTCGTATCACCCGACTTCTTCAAGAGGCGTTCGGTATATAATTTCCTAATAATTCCGCGTTTTCGGTATGCTCACGCCACAAGTAGAAGAATCTTAACGGAGCACGAAGATATTTATAACTTCAAAAATCTTTCCGCTGAAATTGATTTTGCTCGTATCGCGTGAAACTGCGTACCTTCGATCCGAAGGAATAAAAAAAGCTGTCAACGTAGAACCGGTAATGTTGGCGATTAAAATTCTTATCTCCTTTCTGATTTTCTGAGCGAAGATAATACTCGGCATTAATATTGATTCGTCAATGAATAATTTAAACATGCTAAACAGGAAGCTGCATGTATGTATATATCCTTCGTCTGTATATATCCTTGTATGCATATATCCTTCGAATAATATATAAATTATAGTAAATGGTTATTCGGTTGTCCGCAGAGCGAGTGCGACGAAAGGTGGCGAAAAAGGATGTTATGAAACGCGTATGATTACCGCTATGTGATGCATAATGTCGAGGATAATGGATCGCATTCTGCATTTCTCCATACATAATACCGTACTCGTGAACTCCACCGTAATCATCCGTAAATGAAGACTGGATTACACGCGAACACAATCGCTCGCGAATGTCGCCGGTACAACGTGCGCGTAATATTGTAAGGCGCTGTCTGCGGTGTTGAACATGAACTTCGTCTGTCAGTTGCATCAACCTTGGTGAAGCAACTTCTATAATTAGAAAACGGTGAAACGGTCGAAAGGAGCACAGGAGAGCAAAGATACAAATCAATTAATGGAGATTAATTTATATGAATGAGGATAAATCGCGTTCCATTTGCAATGTAAACTATGCAGCTATAAAATAATCATTCAAAATGATATATAAATATAATTATTTCTTGAACTTTAAATTGCATAACACACATATTGTAAATAATCCGTCCAATTGTAAAAATATATACGTTTTTTATGCACGCGATATTTTATCGTGACTTTTTAAAAAAAAAAAAAAGGATATTTCAAATTGACCATCAGAGTTTCAGAAGTAAATTATTTAACAGCGATTAAAGTAATTATTATATAACGACAAATGCATTGATTCTTTGTGGCGTATTTACGTGTTTTCTCTGCTCACGTATATAATTATTCTTATTATCTAGAATTACATTCATCCTTGCGAGATCTGTTTTTTCTGCGCAATGTTAGTGTTCTCTCGCAGGTGTTCAACAATGAATAAGTAATTTTTTACATGATTCCAATTACCTAACAAACACTCTTGCTTTTAAGAATGTGTCGATACATATAGTGGCCTTCTATGTCCTTGCATTAATGTTTTCTTTTTTAATTTCAGTTGTTACGCATTATAAATCGGACGTCCATTGAGCAACGTAACTTCGATCATGGTGGAAGGAGGAAAGAATAGCATGCAGAACGGTCTGCTCAGTAATGGAATTAACGGGTGAGTTCTTAAAATTGCATATTTTTATATTTTGCAGCAACTTCTTGAACATACAGTCTATAAGTTAAATAAGAAATAAAAACATCCCTCAAGCTTCATATCAGCGACGTGATTTAAATTGCGTTACAATAATATAAATAACGATATGTAGAATAATAAGAGAATTCAGGAAACGGCGATTTTTCGAAAAAAAAAACCTTCAAAACTTTGCGGCCCATGAGGACAATGCAATGCACTCGCTTAGAACGCTATCGTGCAATTAGGGCAACGCTGCGATATTGTTTATCATTATGGTCGTGTTTGGCAACGTTAATTCAGTGTTATCGGAATACCCTCGCCCGTCCATATACTCGATAAAGTTTTCATTTTCTTTTTACTGAACTGTATTTTCACATTTATGACGTTTGACATTCTAATCGCGTAATGCGTAAGACGTTTCTAAAAAGAATATCGATTGGACCTTGTTGATCACGTACTTTGGAATTGACACTTCTTTCAAACATCGTAATTGATTGCGAAACTAAGAAAAGAAAGTTTAAATAACAATTTGAGAAGTTATTGCACTTTCAGCGTGTGTATCAATTAGATATAACAGAATTATTAATTTAATTACGTCGAAATAATGCATCAACGTTTAAACTGGCCAGTTGAAGAAATATAGCTACATTAATCAACCAATTAATTAATTTATACATAACATTTTGTTCCATTTCAAGTCCAAAGCAGTTTGATTTTTACTGATGCACTTAGTACAACATTTTTTATTTCCTCAAGCCAATAACCTTGGTCAAAGAGCTATGCTATTTCCACGATATAATCGATGTCGACAATCACCGATAAATCATTCTACCTGATAATCGACGTCAATAGAATGTCAAGATACTTCGGAATTTGAACTTTGTCGCCGTCGGCGATCTACTTCAACTTGAAGTCTTAGGCTGCCAGGAATTGTTTCATATGTTCCATTGAATATTAATTATTAGATAACGAGCCTAGATAAACTCTTTTTTGCCATATCAGAGTAATTTCGTTCCACTTTGCGCGTTCTGCGGTAAATTACTGCGGTGATTTAGAACGTAAAAAAGATACAATGTCATTTCCGCAGACGAGCGTCGACGGTAAAAAGAAGTTTCCACGATATAAAATGTCTTGGTAAATATTAGCAAGAATCCAATCGGATTTCTTCCTTCGCCGATCTCTTTGCATCGATCTTTGATGCCAGATCTTGCATTTGAACGTGTCAAGAATGCGTTATGAAATTCACTGCAATGCTAATCGTATTCGTGAGAAAAATTAGCTGACAGTATGTTATATTCTAATCTTGTAAACTTCAGCGCGTGTACCATCGACGGAACAGCTAGGGGTGATTAATTTTTGCTGCACGGTGGAGGACTTTGCACCTACTCGATGCTCGATACTTTGTTCCTCCGTAATATCTTAACGGTAGCGCATTGATCTTCGAACGGATATCACGAGATATCACCAAGGTTTCTACGCGTGCCGATCATATTGTGCAAGAACCCGGGATTCATTCCTCGTCGATTGAAAAACGCTTACGAGCAAACAAATACAGCGGATATTTATGATATGATGAAAATAAATGTTACGCTTACATAATAGATTACAGTATCGCATAGTTTCCGCCTAATCTTCTATTCGTCATGGTGACTTAAAGTAAAGTCTACATTACACTGAAAAAAAATTCTTGGTAAACTTGTGAGATGCATTTAGTATACTTTCTTTTCAAGTATTTGATTATTATTACCGATTATAATAATAATTTTGTTTAGTTGAGCCAACTAAATTATGTAATACTTATTATACGTTTAATTGAAACTATTTCACCAAGATGCTTGGTAACATTAATTAAGTCTGGATTTTTATAACCAAGCCTTTCTTTCAGTGTAACACCGTGTCAATACGCATCGGTTTTCTTTTATATGCTTTCAGAGAATCGATCGTCGATGTGAAAAAATATACATACTTTACGTAATCGCAGAGCGATGCAATTTCTTTATACGACTCGCTCCATTTCGGTCAAATAATAGGTTTTTGTTTGCCGTTTCCTTTTGCGACACGAGACAGCATTCTCGCATACCAAAACCAGTTGACCCTAGATCATCAGCGTCGTCCCTTTTTCGATCGGTCCATTCGCAATCCATCTTTTTCCGAGAAGAAAAAACGGCAAAAATTTTCTCTTTTTTTTCTATCGTACAAATCGATTTGCGTTCAGATCAATGTAAAACATACACTGAAAAAAAAATTCTTGGTAAATTTGAATACTTCAAAAGAAAGTCTACTGTAAATGCATCTCACAAATTTTCCAAGAATTTTTTTTTCAGTGTAAGGAATTTTTTTAACAAAATATAGCTCGGCTAACGAATCAGAGATAATTTTTTGTGACGTTTATTTATGCGCTGCACAGCACGCAATTTACGATTTAATATTACAATAATTTACGATAATTTTTAGTTGGTTTACATAATTCCGATGACTTTGACAGTTGAAATGCGCTTGACACGTGTAAAGAATTTTGCGTCCATACTCACGATACTTTGTTTCAAATTGCGTTATCGCGGATCCATGTTTTTTCACGCGTTCATCTGACCTTATCAAAGTTCACTGGTATCTACAATTAAGGCTGCGGTCCATTTGACGTTACAAATGCTTCGAAGCGTTCTTCTTCTCCTTCCTTTTAACAAAGAAAGAAGGAGAAGAAGAACGCTTTGAAGCATTTGTAACGTCAAGTGCGTCGCAGCCAGATGCGCACAATTTTTAGATGATTTACGAAATCAGCTGTGAATAAATTAAAATTATCGCCAATTATATGTGTCACGACTGTCACGAGCGTCCCGCCCATTTTTCTCTTTTTTCCACGACAAGTCCCACGATTATCTTCTTGCGTCATGTGATTTATCTGTATTTATTCGCCGAAATGAAGTGAAGATGTTCGCAGATAGGACGTACACGGGCAGCGTATCGGGTTTTAATTAACCCACCATATCGCTGCGATACCGGGGAACAAAGAGCGCGGTGATTCTACGGTCGAGTAAATGCGCCAGCGAAATTTCTACGCGACGTTTCCTTACGGCTGTCACACCGTTATCACGCCTATTGGTGATTCGTTCGTGCGGACTTTGAGCTTCTTTTTTTCGTTGTGCAAGTGACGTATCTCACGTATCGCTCCGGCAGCTTGCGCGTGGATCATCCGCGAAATCACTCTATCGATAGTCCATTGTGGAGAAAATTTATTTTACGAAAATACGAGATTATCGAAGATGTACTGGCTCGTACTCAAATCGTACATTTTTTAGCTGGCTCCAGACATGGCCAATGTACACTGTAAAAAAAGGATGGAAACTTACAAAATCACGTATTTTCACAATAATAATTGTTGTAAAAATACATGATTTTGTTACGTTTCCGTTATAAATAATGTAACTTTTACACTTATTTACATATAATTTTTACACTTGTTCCTGTAATTTTACATACTTTTTTTACAGTGTACGCCAACGTCATTGACTATCAATGCTGGGCCAATATTGGCCATATATGAATATGAAGTATGATTGATACACTGAGAAAAAAAAGTTGAAATATTCAGAAACAAATGTTACTTGTGACATTTTCTTCGATATTTATTGGTTATAAAAAAATTTTAGCTATGATGACGGAATATACATTTCTGTGAAATATACTTAATTTTTCTCATTAAATGGTTCATTTGCTAGAAATAAAATTTCATTTCGCCGTATTTAAATAAGGCCTATTTCACAGAAATAAATTTTCAAGTACTTTTTTCTCAGTGTATCTACATGATATGCATAATTAGCCATAATATTTTTTATTTTCTATTTATTTATTTATTTTTTATTTACGTTGGCGTACATTGGCCATTCGTCTGGAGTCGACTTTTCGTTAAGAATGTTTGCCTACACTGAGAAAAAAGTACTTAAAAATTTATTTCAATGAAATAAGATTTATTTAAATACGGCGAAATGAAATTTTATTTCCAGAAAATGAACCATCTAATGAGAAAAATTAAGTATATTTCACAGAAAGTATATTCCGTCATCATAGCTAAATTTAGCTATGATACATTAAATGGTTCATTTGTTAGAAATAAAATTTCATTTCGCCGTATTTAAATAAATCTTATTTCATAGAAATAAATTTTTAAGTACTTTTTTCTCAGTGTACTTCATCATCAAGATTCTGCGATGTGTCCATGTCTCCGCATAAAAATAAGAAATTCTTCCGCTATATTTGATAAATCAGCTGAGAAAGATAACGACAGAGAAATGTTAACAATCGCGGACATCCGGAGCAGTCAACGAGTTAACATAAACTTCTTTCTGTTTGTCGATGATCTGCGCTTAATAAAGTATTTATTCCGTTCGATGATGAATTCATAAATTCATCATCGTTCTCTGCGGGTGCGCCATATATAATTAACAATTTCCATATTGCAACGTGATAGTGACTAATATATCTCTCTCTTGTTTATACATCATCGTTATCTCTTTTGTTTTTTCCTGTCTTTTTCGTTTATTCTGAATATTTTATACGGATTAAGGCTGTTTTTTTAATCGTGTAATTAAGTGATTATGATATAATTGCACTGACTGCATCTCGCAATAATATAAAAGAAACGCGTACTTTGAATGAAACATTTTTAATTATTGCTGCATGCGTACTAAGACAGTATTTTCATATCTTCCGGCATATTAGGAAATATTTCACTTCAAGATTGATTTAAAATAAAATTATTTTTGCAAAAGCGCGGGAAAAAAGAGAAAACACTTCTAAACTTCTAAGTTATTCTAAATAATTATTTAATCGTGACAATAAAATAATTATTACAATAATTATTAATTATTTTATTATAAATTATAAATGATTTTATTTTTATAATTATTGATGATTATTAAAATAAAATAATCTTAATAAATAAATTTGTCAGTGCACGTTATAATGCATTTAATGTTACATAATTACGATAAAAATTACAGCATTTGAAATTAATAGCATTTATACGACAAATTGCTGTTCTGCTCTCTGCGCTTTTTGAAACTGTTGTACAACCTACAGTTCTACGCTGCTGCTTTTCAGGAAATGCGAAGAAAATTACACTTTGTCCACGTTTCTAATTCTAATTATTTAATTTTCTTCACGGATCTTGAAATCCCTCGTGCTTTTCCACGTATAATTTTATAGTGAGGTTTCCAAGAAAAGATAGCCATCGGCAAAAGAGTCATGTTCGCGACAGCGCGCTCAGTATTTCCGATATTACGACACACTTTTGAATTTTATCGGAAACCAAAGATCAAAACTGAAAGCTTATCGTCTCTATTCTATTGGTTTTACTCCTTCTTGTAAAATAAAAATCTCATCTTGCGCGAACCGAAATGAAAAACCGATTACATTTTGTGTGACTGCCGATACTTGAGGAGACGAGGAAGAGATTACTTCATAATTTTCATTGCGTGATGAGATATTATTATGTTATGTAAAACGGGAGAGAGCAATAAAGATACCGATGGAATTGTACGCGGCTGGCGATATATTATTTCGTCGGTAGCTTTTTATTCGATCAAATTGGTAAACATTTCGAGTAGCTTCAAAACCAAGAAAAATGGCTCATACCGCGATATATATACGGTGCATCTTACGCATCCGAACCATTTTGTATTGCGTGCACGCATACAACGACGTTAAACGCACGGCAGTTTAAAATGCGTCATCGAATTACCTGGCAGTGCCTTTCGACGAGACGCTACCTTTGAAATGATACGTAAATATATGCGCATTTTATGTTCGATCAGACTTTAATGTTGCGCTTTGTCGGCCGATCTAATGACCTACATTGCAAACTAAAGCTCTTCTTACACATTCTTGCCGTTTTAAATTACGTCATTTAACACGATTAAATGTATTAATTTTTAATTTAATACGATTAAACGTATTAAATGGCGTAACTTAAAACGGCAAGGAACATGTAAAAGGAACTTCAGTCAAATGTGTCATGTTTAGATGTTTAGGCGTGTAAAAATAACACGCTTGAATTTGCAGTGTACGATGATCAAATGCGAATACAATAAATCATCGTGGTGATTAAAAAAAAAATTTCAGACCGGTATTATTTTTTCTTTGTTTTTTTGGTCATTTAGGAATGAACTGTTACGTTTTATTTTGTGTTTTGCTGATCTGTTTATCGGTTTACTTTCCTTATTTATTTTTCAACCGTGATACTGAGGATATTTTAAAAAACCAATACAAACTTACCTTTTTCACGGTCTTTTACAGTCTGTATTTAATATAACGTTCGAATTTTTATGTTTTCGTAACGTCTAAAATAGATACATATTTGCCGATTTCGATACTTTTTCATTTTGCGTTCTGCACGAGCGCAATGTGACGATGTTACGAAATGTGACGAGACTCAGTCGCGAGTGTGCCGAAATTTCGATCTGAGGTAACAACCTCAGCGGTGTATTACACCCGATCAAACGTGCAAAAAATATAAGTTGCATTTAATGAACGGACAAGCGTGTCTGTGATGTAAAACAAAATTTCGCTATCGGACCGCGTTCGATTTGCGACCAATGCTCGACCGTTCAGTCTTCCGGTGATCGCATATTCGTATGGAGTACACAGGTTTCAATTGACGTCAAACGAGTCCGTTTTGTCGAACTGTATGATTAATACCTTTCTTTTTAGTATGATAGAGGTGTAGAGAAGCAATTATAGAGAGAGTTTGTAAATTTGAGTTGAATTTGAATTCTTCTTCATAATTATTAACATTATTGTGCACTGAAGTGGCAACAGTTTTAAAAACTATAGTAATAATTTAAGTACATTAGAGAATAATGAATTGCCAATCATGATAATCGTAATTGCCAATCCGTCGTGGTCTTTAGACTCCCATTAAATCATTACGTACTTACGTCAATCGATTAATGACAATCCTTTAACGGCGCTACAATAGCCGTTCTACATCTCTTCTGCATTATGAATGAGTGTATGACGTGCAAACTCCAATTCTATACGAAGCTACGGAAAGTTTTCTTCCAGAATATCGTCTCGTCAAAATTACGAACAGTCATGGCGACTCTAATGAGCTTCAATGAATAACTCTATTACTTCGCTTCTGTCATATCGGAATTACGCTACGATACGTTATCTTTGATGGTTTAGCTTGTTAATAGCTGCTCCCAAGGAAAGCTTAAAGTTCAAACGACAGTGTATACTTTGTTCTGAAAAAAAATTTTCCGACTGCGCACTTTTTATTAGCGTCGCGCATGTTTAGTCCGTAATATTGCACGCATGCATAGTCTCTTATCGAATATGTTAATTCACAGCCTTGGGCGATAAGTTCGTTTATAAAACATCGATATAGATACAACGATGATACCGTCGTACCAGCAGTAGTTCATGTGATGCATTATCAATCGATATACTCCAGATGGCTGACTGGCCATCTAAAATCGAGAAGGATCATATCATCACGCCCTCGCGTTATTGAGAGTAATATAATAAATCTTAACTCTCTCTAAATTCTCCATACAAATCAAAAACTTCGAGGGACAATTAACTTACAAGGGAACATTCCCAGGTGTTCCGCCGTGTTCCGCAGGAAAGCCCCACCTGGGATCGTATTGTCCAATATTTTTTTATGTAGTAGTTGCATGAAAATCCATTTTTACGAGTATATATTTAACTTTTAGTCTATCAAAAATAATTTTTTATAGTTTATTTCAATAAAAATGTAGTTTTTTTCTCAATAAAGGAATATTTATTGTACCGCCATTTTTTTTAACGCAAAGATAGGGGCTGTAACTTGCAGAATATGTTATTGGCATCACCTATAACATTTCTGCATAGGTTTTGACTCGAAAACGGCGGAACACCTGGGAATTCCCTTGTTAGCTTGTTTATGAGGCGCTGCGTACATCAACTAATGTCCTTGATTAATATATTTATGCCTTGGATGCTTCGATTTAGCGTACACTTCGCAGTCTATTTATATCACTTAATTTAAGACAGGTTTAGGAATCTCTTTCCCGACTTCCTTCGTCTCTTCTCCTGCTAGTCTCTTCTCCTCACGACGTGCGGACATGTCTGTGTCTCTGAAGCCGTTTACGTGAGTACACGCCGACAAATCGAGGCGCGGTCCATTTTACGCCCTGCCAATCTTATCGAGAACGCATTTTATTGTAATGCAGTTCTAAAAGTAACAGAAAGTGATTAAAAAGCGACTGTTATATTTAATTTCGTCAAACTCATTACGTTTCACGCGAATCTCTCTCGGAAGCGCGGACACTTTCGGAGTCCTCTATCCGAGCGCGATTCGTTACGCTCCGTAGTGAAGGTTCATTCGATTTTCAACAATTATCAAAAGTTACATCTAGAAATTATATACAGTTTTCTAATTTTCTATCGCGATAATAAATTACGAAAATATCGCGATAAGATCAAGGTAGATGGCTGACTTCCCTCGGCGCGGATGTTACTCACACATCACGTTAGTCATCGCCTTCTGCGCAGACTTTGATCTGTCGATAGCGCCATTCCCATGTGCAATTGCGGATGCCTTCTTCCTTGATCGCACGAACAGAAAAAGGGTAGGAAGGCTAGGGGAGCGAGACAAAAGGGACGTCAGTAGTAGCGGTCAACGGCGACGGACTTGCCGACTTGCAGTCGCTTTTTCGCTCAGTTAGCCTCGAGTCGTTGCGGCGGGTGCATCGCAAGAGGCAAGGTGCGAACGCACACACGCACACGGCACCGCTTTCTTACTGTTTTCCCCACCGAGTTCTTCCTGCCTCGCGGGCTTTGTTATCGGAGCGCATCCGGTGGGATTCTAAAAGCCGCGGTGCGTCGCGCGCGCTCCGGAGTGCACCACGACACGTGCAGCCGTGTGGATCGAGTGCGTCGCGTCTGCCATCCTCGGCACCCACACGTCGTACTCTGGTGATCGCTTCGGGTCAACGGAACCCCGGAGATGCGCCTCGTTACGTCCCAGGCCTAGCTTCAGTGTCCGCGGAGAAGTTTCTCCAACGGCAAAAAGAAAATAGAAAAAACGCCGCGAAGTCGAACGATGTAAGAATCAGTGCATCAAAATTATTCTCTTCTTCGCTCCTTTCCGCGAAAAAATCGTTTTCCTCGGAAAGAAGCGTTTTTGAT
>NJRP01000030.1:1243234-1270376 GCA_003063835.1 Aphaenogaster floridana
GTTTTTTGCGACCCAAAATCTATAAGAATCACCTACTCTGATCCCAGTTAATTTTCACAAATTTCTCTTTGCGGTCCTGTGTTATCCGATATTACATGGTTTTTTTTGTAATGTATCTCACGTTGAGTACCTTTGACGCGATAGCAATCAACAAGATAATTCCATTGTTCAGGAACATCCGTGAATATCTTACAGGTCATTTGCATGACCGTGAGAAAGGACCTCCAAAACGGGTCCCGGAAAGATTCCCTTTCTTTTCCCGCGCAACCTTCTCGTGTGCAGGAACCAGCCGGCGCCGGATGTGCGATAAATGGTTGCAAACTGGTTTCCGATGACATTGACCGCCGAGTGAAAGTGCACTGTTCGCGTGCCAAACACGTCGAAGAAATGCGTGGCCGAAGAAATGCGACACGGCGCAACGGCGTGCTAACAGGCGCCCGCGTATCCCGCAAGTGCATTCCCGGGTATTGTTATCATCGTGACGGACGACATGCGAAAGATAACGCGGTGCCGGAACGCGGCGCATAAAAGAGGGACTCGTGAATGATTCTCGCTCGTATACTTTAAACATAAACATTTAAGAACTAATTCGTGATGTTACTATCCCTGACTAAAATAATATGTTTATTGAAAGTTTATAAGAAGTTTGCTTAAGTGTTGAGTAGATGTTTCATTTGAGCTTTAAAACATTTATTAAATTGTTTATGAGATGGAAATTTAAACATGGAATTGTTTATGAGATGTTCACGTCTGTTTCTTATGAAATGTTTCAGCGGCGTTTAATGACATAGTCTCAAACGTTTTTATTATAGTTTTGTAAATATTTATAAAATGTTATTGTCAGCATTATTTGCAACGCGCGTTTCTAAACAGTATAACCATCTATAAAATTCTTCATAAATAGTATAACCATCTATAAAACTCTTCATAAACAAATATAAACACAATCTCTCACTAATAATTTTCGCCAGGGATTCCAGCTTCAGCTTAGAACGGCGTTTTAAGCAAGATTTACACGATACTTTTTTTACAAGCAATTAGCATGTTAGTAAAGAAAGAAACTAGAAAATTAGCAGCTAAAAAATATTATTCTATACACATATGTATAGAGAGAATTATGTTTCTTAGGCCGGTATTCATAGTCCGTTCTTATTTCAAGATCGTTTAAGTAACATCTTAAGACGCTAATACGGCTTTGTGATTGGTTTATGACATCTTAAGATTGTACTTAAGACGGTCTTAAATATAAGAACGGACTATGAATACCGGCCTTAATATAATATATCCATGTGTATAGAATTATATTTTTTAGTTGCTAGTTTTCTAATTTCTTTTTTTAATAGCACGCTAGTTGCTAGTAAAATAGCATCATGTAAATTTTGCCTTAAGACCGAAAAGTAATCGGCACGCAGTTTGCAAAACTGGAAAAATGTATATAAATTCACACGAAAATTGTTAGGCTTATTTCTGCTTATTTCTACTTATATCATCTAAGAAGTTTTCCGACACGATCGATTCGCGAACGCAAGCTAAACAATTTACAATACCACCTGTTATGTCCAGTACCAATGCACCACTGCGCACCAGATCGATAATCTAACAATAGTGCTAGGAAGTTGTATCGTTTACATATGCAATTTTCCGTAATACCCTTTGTATCGCGGTCAAAACTATATTCGCGACACGCGACACTTCGCTGCATGTTTTACGATATGAATACACGTCATAGATTACTTCCGACTATATTTATAGGCTGAGAACATGACGCATTCGTCTTGCCTCTTTCTCTTCTTATAGCTCGCATGAAAATACTTCCGCAACGGATCAGTCTTTGTGATAGTACGTAAATAGATTAATCGGATCAGAATCGACCGTTTATGGCTGCTTGATGAAATTTCGTTACGAATCAGGTCATTGGGCAATCGCGATGAACAATTGCCGTCACCTCGCTATTTTTTATTCGCGTCAGCACGATCCGATTTGTAAGTAATATAAGCGATGTGCATGTTCTGCAAGTTTTCAATGAAGAATTCGCAATAAGAGGAGTAATTCGATGCTTGCCTCTTACGAATAGGATTAATGATCGCAATTTCGTAAGAAGGTCGATTACGACATAATATCTCAGAGGCTTCCAAGGTACGTCAATCACGTAATTCTTGAGCCTACAAAGAAACACATGATTCTTGACCTAACTATGCGCGCGAACCTCAAATGCATTTAAAAATATCTCAGAGAAAATTTTAGGAAATGGATGTTATTTTCTTCAAGAAATGGAATACGTTCCTCTCTAGCGTTGCTTGAAACGCGCGTTACTTGAATCGACGTGTAATCGACAGATAAATGTACAATAATAATATATCGAGTGGTAAACACACCATCGGAAAGTCTTTGTTCCTTCTTATCACTGGCTCTCACACGAGCGCAAAGTGAATCATTTCGCTTGCAACGATAAAACTCCGTTTCACACCGGCATTGCCCGTGGATTATCGTACTACTTTGAGTATTTTAGATATTGGTTTGAGTAACAGCTATTTCGTTATTTGATAATTGAAGAAGCATCTGTACGACGTTACGTATAGCAGATTGCGAAGATACGCGATACCGATCAATCACGTCTTATCGTGCTATCGAACGTGACAGTCAAAATATTTTTTGCAACGCGCCGATATCACGTCATCTCGAGGAAATTGAAAATCAAGCCGCCTTGACGTCGCTATTTGGAGTCTACGTATAGCCGGTCATAGATACTATTATGTTATTCTAGTAATGCTATCATGCGGAGAGATACCCATCGTAATAATACTCATCTTCCTATCGAGGATGGCCGGCAATTAAGCACCGGATGACGGCGCGTCGCATTCTTTTCTTCCCTTCTTCCAGTGATAGACGATCGGCGGATTTCGATGTTCAATCGCTCGGTCGCTTTCGTAACTCGGCATAGACGAGCAAGAAATATCATTTGTTTAATGCATAACATTATCGGAAGACTAATTTGTTTGCTCGGGAAACGCGCATTACAAACGATAATTATTGTTATAGCTCAGATAAAGATACCGAGCGACACTTTCATGGCGTTAGATAATTGTTATCGTAGAACACGTGATTGTAGGTGTGCATTCGTGGATGCAGGTACAGTTGTACTTTGATGATCTTATCTCTTAGGGTATCTTATCGAAAATTACCGGTGTACCACAATAGAGAGGCAGAGGGGACATATCATTAACGACAAGAAGATATTTGTTCATCTGCTGTCCAAGTCCACTTAGTCTTACTATTACAAAAATGTTCATAAAGGGAATATAATCGCATGCCTCTGACAGAAACAAGGTTCTCGATCGAGTAAAATTATTCGTGCGCACGTATTTGTCGAATTCGGACCTTTTACACGTCACAATGCAGCGCTGATAAATTGATATCATTTTAAACAGATATCGCGGCATGCGGAAAGCACGAGTTGTGCACTTCGGTTTACACTTGTCGAATTCGTGAGGCCTTGAAAGACATCACCGATCGTGTTATTCGCCGGTTTAGGAAACAAGAGAATAATACAACCTACATCGCATGCTTGAACATTCCGACGTGCGCGAAAAGTAAAGATACCTGCTTCACGGAACAATAACTTCCTATTACAGATGCTTTTTCCACTCTGTATACTTTAATTCTCTATTATGATCTTTATCACGATCTATCTTCATGCAGAAATTCCTATGTCATTACCTATATGTTCTACCAATGCGATGTCCACATAATAAAACCTAACACGGTGACTCGTTGAGCGTACAGCATTCCTCTTATCAAACATCCTTGCTCGCAATTATCATTTTCCTTGCAGTCGTTAAAACATTTATCAATAATGTATAAGAATAGCGACGAGCCAAGAGCGTTGAACGACCATCTCACGAGTGAACGCATATTTCAACATTTCGAGAAATTCGGTACGAATCCTCGGCACTTTTCCCCATCACAAAATTATTACATTAATGAAACGTTCGATGTCGATATTTTCTTCAGAGAAGATAATGTCTACAGCATTTTTCGTTCTCCTCGAGATAATCGCAACTCTTCAAAGCGGCCTGCGGAGATGCCGCGAGGAACAATTTTGTACGTTGAAGATTTCTCGAGATCATCTTGTGTTGTCTTGTGTAAATGTTGTGTTGAAACTATCGAAGCTATACGAATATGAAGCTACACAGATAGGATTGCTCGTCACGGTTGATGTCACGATATACAATACAATTTGCGAAATTAGGCTACAGCGTCTCGATGAGACGTGAAGCGTTATTGCGCTGTTGTACCCGCACGGTTGCAAAATAAAATGAAGAAAGTTTAGCGTGGCCTCGCGAAGACAGCTAGCCGGGCATGAGATTTTGAGATCTTCTCGTCTATCTCTCTTTCTGTCTCTTTCTCTCTCTCTCTCATTTCTGCTTCTTTGCTTGTACATACAGACCTACATACCCGCATACGCGCACAAACATAACACATGTAGCGTGAGCAACCGGCGTAATTTTAGCGCTGTAAACCGCCGTGTATGTCATAGCGAGATTTTTGCAATCCACAGTTTGCGCAATTCGTCGCGCAGCCTCTTCCATACTCGAAATTGGCAAACTCGATTCGCCTCTCGTTCTTACTGCGCGCATAAGTCCGACTCGAAGGCTCGTTCGTGTACGGTCGGCGATATTCTATGTACGTGCTCACAATTGACAGCAAACAATGGTGCAATTAGTGGCACGTGGGCGCTATTACAGACGTAGATATTTACTTCATATTTTTCGGTTGTCACGGAGGAGCAACAGTCATCCTGAAATTATACGGGCGAACTGCGCAGTAACGCCGGCCGAGAAGCCTATAAAGTATATTTTATTTTTATAAATAAAATTTATTAATTAATATCAGCTTTTAAGCTTAATGAGTCTGAATGACTCTTGTGTGGGGAGTAACTTTTACATTTTTTATATCTTCGCGCAACATAATAATTTTAGAAAGTCACGATGAGCACACAACGTATCAACAATAATGATCAAAATGATAGTGCGGCACATATCAGAAACCTACTGACCTACATTGCCTATGCTAGACGACCTTCGCCATACATGATTTGCCGTATTTTGTCCTCCACTTTCCAAAGCTTGCGAAATAGTCTGCATATTAGGGATATGACCGCAAATCTTTCCACGAAGACGTAGCGCTTACTTTAATTATATTAATCGGGCACATAGTTCTTCGCTATTGACGAAGCAGTCATCAGTATGCGCGGGTCATTGCTTCCTACGTTCGCTTTTCGAGAAACAAAGACCGGGTCAACAGTACTTGCACTCTGCATATTTTGCTTTTTCTTCAAACAAACTGCTCTCTATCCGGGCGATAACGGAACCCGCTTTCTGATTACAACACATGATCGTACTCTGGAATACGGAGTAGAAAACGCAATAAAAATTATATGCCAGAAATTTTAACGGTAGAAACGTTAATTATATTTATGAATCATTAGCATAAATAAATAAATATATATATATATATATATTATGTCAGTGCCTTACGACTTAAATGCCCCTATTTAATCAGCAATGATAGTTGTTATTTGGCCCAATTATAAGTGATACGATAAATCCGAGTTACATAGGTTTGTAATAATTTACGATCTGCGATATTCGCGTTTCTATAACGTCGCATTATATGTGTAGGATAACGTTGATTCATGAAAAAGCAATTATATAAGATCAACGTGTCATGTATATGTGCGGGCATAATATTATGTACTCGAGCAATAAACGTCATATACTGATAAACTGTCATAGCGAAATTATTTTACGAGGCAATAAACGCCTTGCGTTAACTTTGTCGAGTATGAGGAATATACAGGATATTCCAGAAATCGCGTGTTTCCTGTTGAGAGTCCATGCGAAGAGAATGATGCGTTATCGGATTTCCTAGAAACAGCAACAATGCATATATCTGATCAAGATAGAGTGACACACATTTCAAAATGATAGGTAATATTGTAGTTAATAAAAGACAAAGTTTTCCCGGTATAGCTTCTCATTATTTAATCTAGAGAAATAAATAGCATCTTGTTCAGTAGTAGATGAAGTGGATTTATAAGTATAATAAAAAATCGATGGCTAGTCTGAAGCGTGGTTGTACGATCAAATTTGATCACACAAATACTTATAATATGATTGTCCAAAAACTTTATAAAAATTTTTAAAACTTGTTAAATATATGTGTGCACGGAAAGAACGGTTTTGCTGAAATATTAAAAAATTTGGCCAGATACAGATCTGAAAAATAATTTTGTTGGATCATCAAAATAATTATGTAGGACGCCTAAAATAGTTGCTAGAATATCAAAACTTTTTGCAGCATTATCATTATGTTGAAGTGTCCTACATAATTATTTTGATGATCCAACAAAATAATTTTTCAGATCTGTATCTGGCCAAATTTTTTAATATTTCAGCAAAACCGTTCTTTCCGTGTAACATAATAAACGGATTTTAAACATATATCGACAAAGATATATCGACTTTAGAGCTTCTAATTAATTCGCACGCTATTTATTGCAAATCCTGAATAATGTGCGTTTGATATTCAGAAATTTGCATATGGTCCGTTTCGTCGCTCGATCTACATCCTAGAATCCCCGAGCACTGTCCTGGCGAATATTTATGCAAAGATAGATCGGTTTGCCTTGAATTGAAATCAAAATAGCGTCTTATTGTGTCATTACGATTTTATGCATCTTCATGTGTAAATATTTGCACACGTAGCGAGCAGCCGGGTGGCCAAGTGGAGGATACTCATATGAATGACGTACGTGACAACGGTGGCGTTTATCTTCCTCAAGGAACGTTAAATTGCCACTTTACGTGCATACATAACGCCACAGTCTTATGGCAGGATAACACGTGAACGTAATACGGAGTGTGTCTTTAAGCGATTATTTTGACTGTCACTTTCGTACGAAATACCTTATTCGGACGGTCAGACGAATGAAGATAAACATCACTTCCTTGCCTAATAATTAAAGACTAACGATTAGAGAAACATTTTTTGCGATGCTTTCGGAGATCTCATAGACTAAAGTGTTCTTTAAAGAATCTCTATTTATCGGAAAAAAGGCGTATCTATAAAATGAACTTTTGGAAGATATTACAATGGTTAAAAAATATCAGATTTTTATTTTATACAGCTACGATTTGTATAGTTTTTATATATTTTATATATCTCATGTATTTTTGTAGTTTCTATAGTAAAGTTTTAAAGTCAAGAACAGATTCTGAGAACCGTTCTGCCGAGCTCTTGTGTAGAGTCCATTGTTTCACTGATTATGCAGTTCGTGACGTGGGAAACAATATGCAAAGTTTTGCGGTCAACAATACATTAACGTGCTCGTTGTCTTTTTCCTTGGGACACACGCATGTGCTGCAATAGTAGCCTTTAAATCAAGTGTTTCTGTTTAAGGGGCCGCGATTGCTAAAGCGCCGCGTTCAACCTATTATCTACCTTTCTACTTACGATTTTGAAATAAGAACACTAGTGAAATCAAGAGCTATAAAGTCGAGGGGTCAAGTTATACGACACTCGATTCTAATAAAACAATCGTATTCTCTTATCGCTTCTGACGTGCATCGAGTCAGGTTAACAGATTTTTTTTTATATAGCGATAGATATTTTTATTTTTCGCTTTGTAAATTCTTCCGTGTAGAATTTCGCTTTGTGAATTCTTCCACCAATTTCTTGCAGAAATAGAAAAACTGTATATCAGAATTCAAACAAAATTAAATTTGCTTCGGGTTGAAAAGCAATTTGTTTCGTCTTTTTTTAGCCGGTAAAAAATAAAACGTGTTTTTCGGTCGAATCGATAACGAATAGAACAATAAATAAACTGTAAATGTATCAGAGGAAACTTTTCTGAAATCGAACGGGATTCCCACATTTCTAGAATATTAGAATGTTCTTATATTATTGGTAACAAAAAAGTATTTTATATTTGACACGATACGAGAAAGATACTTGTTTGAAAATACGTGGATGAATTTCTTTTGCCATGATTCTGATTTAAAATTAAAACATTTATTATGAGATTCAAGATTCGTAGAACAGGTATTGCACTTATAGTCATAACGGTTAGTAAGGCGCGATCAGATAAAATGTATAATATGCACAAAGATTCGCGTATCTGATTTTGAATTAAAAATAACAGATACACAGAAAAAAATGCTGTTGCTTCAATTAAAGTTTACGTCACGGGCTGCCACAAACAGAAATAGTTCATTCAATTGTATTATGATTGGACCAAATATCTAGATTATTCTTTTAATAATCTAAATATTTGATCCAATCATAATACAATTAAATGAACTATTTATGTTTGTGGCAGCCCATGACTTTAATTGAAGCAACAGCATTTTTTTTTCAGTGTAGAAACAACTAATGACCAAGCCTTATATAATTAATTACGAATTAAAAGATACACAGATTATATATTTGTTTAATAATCAAAATTTTTTTATCGTTTCTAATTACTTCATCTCTCTTATTATTATATAAATCGCTCAATGATCGAAATTAACAACCGAGCTTGAGATGACGCAACGATTTAGCTTTCTACACTGCAGCGGATTCATCAATTAAAGTCGCTCTTCCGGCCTTGCGCTTACATGTGAATCATACGAGTTGATTGGCTACATACGCAAATGCAATGCAATATACGAGCTTATTTGTGTTGGACTTTGTCCTCTTCTCTTTGTCCGATATTCTCGAGAAATTATTAGTAGTTAGTATTAGTAGTAAAAAAGCAGAGATTACGCTTATGCCATCTTGGACGACGATCAACGGTTGACTGATTATCGCACAAAAAATGTTTAATTCTGATTAATCCGTGAGTGCTCATCGAGAGTGTACATTAATATATTTAATTATTTGCCACTGCAAATATGTGCGTGCCGTAAGCTTGTTTTCAAGATACGACTGAATATTTTAATCCGAAGATACATTAATAAATATAATGACCAAATAAAAAAACATGTCCTTGCTCTTTATCTTCCGCATTTACATAAAAAAATATTTGTTAAATGATAATCATTCCATGTTTCTCCACTTAATTTATCTTACGCAAATTCATCGAAAATTTCTTTTAGTGATCTAAGTTATCGGAATGTTATGACAGACAGAAAATATTAACCCACGAAGTGCGAGATATATATATTAATTTCTATTTTTTTTCTTTTACAGTTCGATTACAATGTTTGTAAAATTACATTCATGATATTTTCTGCCTTTTTAAAGAACTAAAAGTCTAAAAATTGAGTCTGACAAATATGATGGAAAAAGAGGAATCTTGAAAACTGCGGGCGGTATCACATACCGCACCTCGTGGGTTAAGATTCACCCTTAGTTTTCACGGATCTAAAAGTTTTATTGCATTTTCAGATGTGAAGACGATCCTCAAATCCGTCAGCGGCAGACTGCGGTCCAGCGAGCTGACGGCTATTATGGGCCCTTCAGGCGCTGGAAAGTCAACGCTCCTAAATATCCTCACCGGATACAAGTGAGTCAATGCGGAGCTTCCACACACGATACAATCACTGCCAATAAAATAATAATGTAATGTGGCGCTAAACGAGAAAGGCGTGTGTGCGTGTTTCGAATAAAATATAATCTTGCGCAAGTTAATCGTTAGAATAAGTTGTAAGCTCGCACATACTTGTTATATTATATGCAGTTAATGTATATTCCCACAGATACAAATAAGCTGGTAGTAGCAGTAGATAAAAGGTCATTTTGTTCATTCTCTATCGTTGAAGTTGCTCCTGATAATGTTTTGTGATTCACTCGAGTGTTCCTATGTACAACACACTGCACACAACACACACTCTTGTTTTAATTGTTACTACATTGTCACTAACTTTACTATCAAAAGATTATTAAGTATTACTATCAAAAGATTATTAAGAAGAAATCCGAGGATAGGAAATTCACTCGGGAACAATGAACGATTGCTCCCAGTCTTTCTTAATTTATCATCCAAAACGATTTCCATAAATTTGCAATCACTTTTGCGTTCATATAAAATTACATTAAATCATATTTTTTTCAATTACCACTTGATATATTGCTATAAAAATGGCATATAATGTGCAAACTACCATTTCTCAAAGACCCGTTTAGAATACCTATTTAATTAGACTGAATTCGAATCGCCAGCGATTCTTTTATGTAATTTCTCGCAGAACATTCACAGTCTCTTCCAGCATCAGTATATTAATCGTCTTGTCGGATCTCGCGCTTCCTTAAGATTTACGTCAGATTATTAGCCGAAACGTCGAGTAACAGGTATTTCCTGCGAGAAATCCTCGCACCTGTCATTCATACGCCGATAAACAAACGCGACACGCATTGGGAGAACGACAACCAGAGAATAATGCGTGTCCCTTTCTCTTTCTCTCTGCGAAAATACTTCAGCTTTCAAATTTGTAACTCGTTACCAGAGTCACACATTGGGACATTTGTACAAATCTACATACCGCACGCGTCACCGTAAACCTCCCATCTCTTTCGGGAGAAGATTTCGTCGTGTATCTCGCCATGACCTCATCGAGCACTTTCAGTTTTTTGTCCAAACGTTTCGCTTTCTTCGCCATACTGCGCTCTCGCTTTCTTCGGCGCTATACGGTCTACTTTCTTTGCGTTTTGTACCGTTACGAAACTGCTACGGAACAGGAAAATTCCGCCGTTGATATTTGAGATAATAAAAATTTCGCTTACGTGCGACAGTGATAGCCACGTATATCGCGCGTTAATTTTTTTTTACAGCCATGTGTCATTCAACTGCACATCATATTGAAATGAAACCCACTCCGCGAAAGTGTTCGGGATTACTTTACAAAAAATTGATAGCTCATTCGGCATAGACTTTCTACTTCAGCATATCATCTTCGATCGGTTGATTGCTACTAAAACGTTCCGGTTGATGAAGCAGTCTACATTTGAACTTCAAGGATACTTCAGAAGAATTATGTAAATCACTACAAAAAAACTTACTTAGGTTTCTTCCAGCTCATTAAGGCGCGATATATTTTTTTTTTTCATTATATTATGTCGCAAATAATACAACCTATACATCTACATAAATAAATTAGCGGATCCCGAACCGACTTGTTTAAGAAATAATTATCTTTCAAAATGCTACGAGCATCGACGTCAGAGGTTTCCTACTTTGCATTTCGTCGTCACAAAAAAATTTTCTTCTCATTTGCGTACAAATCGAACGGAGCATAGTCGCGATGTCAAGGCGCGTTCCTGCCACCGCTCTATTTTACGTGGAGATTGTAAGAACAACTGTCAGCAAGAAACTAGCGTGACACGTGTTCTTTTTGCTGTCTTTGTCTTTAAATCGTACGTACAAGGGCGTTGCAAATGATACCTCGCTGAGAAACGCTTTCGGATCAAGCTGCTCGAACCGGTTTTCGACAGTTACTTATATTTTTATAGAAACCGACACGCAGATCCGACCACTAATTGCCCGTCACAACGACGTTGCGTGATCGTTTTTCGATCGAGACAGTCAATTACAATGTAAAAAGTAATATCTGCAATTAAAATAAATTATTTTGTTCACAGTCGAGTTTTTACGTTGCAGTCTATTCAAATGAGTATTTTGCGCATAATTTTGTTAAAATTTGAAAATATATATGAAAAATTATAAATGCGCGTGTAAAACACAAATGCGCGGACCGGTAATACGAATCACTTTCGATTTCTTCCGAGGTCCGTCCAGTTTCGGCTGTCCAATTGCGTCTCAAGATCAATGCTTTTCGATATCGTCGCAATGTTTGCATTGCAGTAGCACAGCTCGGCAGGTTCGATGCAGTCTGCCTGCGAGCAACGTGACCTACGATGTATTTGTTGCCGCGTAAAAGTTGTTTCGCCGCTTGTTTCGCTTCTTTTCTATCGCATTTTCCAAACCGGTTTCATAGTTAGCCGGTGCAGCGTGCCTGTGCGCGCGGTATCGCGTTGTGTGCATCCGCGATTGAGAACTTCTTCGCGACACGTACGGCGATCTGACATTGAGGCCGATATTCCCAATCGGTTTCTTATATTTAAGATCGTTTTAAGTACAATCTTAAGATCATAAACCGATCACAGAGCGTATTAGCGTCTTAAGACGTTAACTTCCCGGTAAAAAATTTTTCATATATAAACATGTGTATAAACATGTATAAACATATATAAACATATATAAACATATATAATTATGTATGAAATATGTCCATACATAAAATTGTTCATATATTATATAATCATATATAACATTTCTATACATTTATATATGATTATATATGAAAAATTTTATGTATGGATATATTTCATACATAATTATATATGTTTATATCTTATATAAACATAGTTTTAAAAAACTAGCATAGTTTAAAAGAGAGAGAACTAGCATAGTTTAAAAAAACTAGAAAAATCACACATAAAATATTAATGAGTATAAGATCTGCTATGACCGTATTCTTGATTTTAATTGTTTGGTACACTTCGCGGTCTTGTAATTATATTGTTTATGTTTATATCTGTTATATATAAAAAATTTGTTACCGGGTTAAGATGGTTTAAGTATAAGAACGGACTGTGAATACCGTCCTGAGTCCCTCTCTCTTTTTCTCTCTCTCTCTTTCTTTATTCGACAGAACGAAAAATTTATGAATTATTAATGCGTATCTTCGGCCAACCTTGACGACGCGTCTACGATTGGCCTGAATATCTTCAGCGAATGTTTTATTATAATATCATTCTGACGTAAGAACGAATGAAAAACACCCTTATATTCGGACAATAAGAATGGCGAAGAGATATGCGTGTAGATAAATTTTCATCTTCTATAAATCATTTTTATGAATCCGCGGCCAATCGCTGCGTAATCGCTGCGGACAAACATATCAAGATTGTTTTCCAACATATCAGGGTATTCATTAGAAATTTCTTATCAGGACGACAGGTGCAGAGGGCAGCATCACAATAAACGGCCACGAAAGAAACCTCAGTGCCTTCAGGAAACTCTCTTGCTACATCATGCAGGATAATCAGCTTCACATGAATCTAACGGTAGCGGAAGCTATGAAGGTTGCAGCGAACCTTAAGCTCGGCAAGCACGTTAGCCAAGCAGAGAAAGAAGAAGTGGTAAGCTAATCTTCTTACGATCTCTTGCCTCAGACAAATTCTTCGAAGCGTATAACGGTTAAATGTGATCGTTTTATTTATATATAGATATAAATACATAAATATTACATGTATAAAAATATCATACATAACAGTAAATAGAAGAATTCACTATGCTTTTGTTTCATTTATTTCGGCGCTGCAAAAGAAATTACTATTTATTAAAAAAGAATCTGAGTAATTACAATTAATTATCGGCGTTATATTTAATTATACGGAACAAACATTTTACGTATCCTTCAAACCAGTTTGCGTACACTTCCGTCTTTGTATTGCACATATATCTTTATTTTACATTAAGATTAATTTGTATACATGATTCATATGTTTATCAATTTTTTAATTATTGCTGTTTATTGGTTCTTCTGTAGATTCAGGAAATCCTTGAAACTCTCGGCTTGTCTGAGCACCGCCGTACTATGACCTCGAACCTGAGCGGCGGTCAAAAGAAACGGCTATCAATCGCTCTGGAGTTAGTGAACAATCCCCCTATAATGTTTTTCGACGAGCCAACTAGGTAAGTTTTAAATCTAATGTAAAATACATAATTCAGTATTTATAACTATGGTCGCATAAATCTGAAAATCAATTCTGACGTATTAAATATTAACGTATTTAATTAAATATTATTTAATATTAACTCAGATAAACATGTACGTTGCATCGAGGGTGTATTGACAAATTATTGTTCAAAAGTGACGTCACAGGTTTTACAATAATTGTAATTTCCCGTGCACACAATGATCTTAATTCAGGGACAATTTTATGACGCGACTCGGTCTCAATGAGAATGAAGGATAAAGAGAACAAAGAAGTATGTGCAATACTCAAGAGTATATCCGAGGGTTTGGCTAAAAAGATCTCCCGTCAATCAAGCCACAGGAAATCTAGAAACGATCTCCTTTGCTTTCTCTAAATGAGACTTACGAGAGAAATTCTACTCCGCCTTACAATAATTTCCTTGATTTTCGAGTCTCGATCTACATTGGCACGGCCAATGTCAGCAGGATATCCCTGTCGTATTTTTTCAATGTTGCGGAAGCAAGCGAATTTTTTTAGATTTTAATAAACGCGTCGTACAGTTCACGTTGAATTTCTCCTTGCAACTTTCAAATATCAGCCACGTTCTAGATTTACAACTCTGTGGCTGTATCTTGCGGTATAAATATAATGATACCTAAATGGTTACACGAAAATTTCTTTATCTTAAAAACTGTTAAATTTATCACGAAAAATTAAGTAACTTGGACTAATTTGGTCTTTATGCCTTCTACTTGTTATCGCCTTGGAAGCTAACATTTGAAATCACGCATTGATATATAGAAAGATTAGATACACGAATATCGAACGAATATCTGAATTATCTCGTTCTCTTAATCGAAATGAGATACAAAAGGGCGGTAACGTGCAGCGGGAGAAAGTAAACGATTAATGCTCGGTTTTTGAAACGTTTCTTTCTCGTAAGCGAAACTTTCACTGAAACGGTATATCGGAATTTTTGCATCTACGACGGCGCCGCGGTTCACTCTACGAATTATTGTACGCGATATCGATTTTGATAGATGATCTCATCTGTTCGTGTTTGCGTAGCGACGCACAGGTGCAATGTAAAAAATGTCCATCCTCATTCCGTTCAAAGTTTGAGTTCGATTTCCTGATCTATAAGTATCACGCGTCTCACGAGACATTTTTTTGCTCGTCAACCGGTTCTGTAAGGGTCGCTCGATTTCCTTTGTGGTGATAGAAGGCGACGTCACGCAAATAGATCATGACTGGTCCTTTCAAGGTCTGTACTTGGACCAAGAACTTGGGCTCCCCCACCTCTAAAAGAAATTCACTCTCACTTAGCGTGACCGTTCGCATGTTAATCATTGCGGATACTCGAGAGAACTTTTAATGGGACTTCTTCATTAGCACAAATAATTGATATTTCATGCGGATAAATAGATATATTATACATAATTGTGTCTCTCTTTTTACGCTGTCGCAAATATACGTCAGCAAAGAAGAAAGTATAGGTATACTGTAGCGATACTGATTAGTTTTGTCCGGCTGTTTACAGTGGCCTGGACTCCTCATCCTGTTTTCAATGCATCTCGTTACTGAAAACTCTAGCCCGTGGCGGTAGAACGATAGTCTGTACGATTCACCAGCCCAGCGCGAGACTTTTCGAGATGTTTGATGCTCTCTACACGTTGGCCGAAGGTCAATGCGTCTACCAAGGTTCTACAACGCAACTAGTGCCTTTCCTAAGGACAATTGGCCTCAATTGTCCGAGCTATCACAATCCGGCGTCGTTTAGTGAGTACTGTTAAATGAGACTAATGTGCCAGTATTTTATAATAATCATTTTATATTAGAGCGATATAAATTAAGGAAAGTAATTTCAAAAGAATCCTCAAGTCTCTGTAAGGTTTACTTTTATTTGTAATAATTTGATAATTTTCTTTGTTACGCAAAAAACTTGTGGCATGATTCCTGATCTACTTTTCAGTCATTGAGGTGTCATGCGGCGAATATGGCGACAACATCAAGAACTTAATCAATGCGATAAATAACGGCAAGTATGATATACGCGAAGGACACCCGTTCCCCGAGACGAAAGAGGGAATGAACAATTGCACCGCTGCAGTTAGTATTTTGAAAAATGGAGATAGCTTGGACAAAATGAAGATCAAAGACAAGAACGACATCAGTAATCTGGAGGAGAAGTTCCAAGAAGAGAAAAATAAAGATATTAGTAATGGAAAATTCATTCCCGGCTACGCTACAAACGACATTACCAAACAAGGTACATAACATTTTTTTAAGATTTTGTTAATGACTGCAACATGAGACGACTTTTCAATTGTATATAGCTTCAATTAACATAATTTTCTGCAATTAATGTAAAATTAAGCTTTATATATTAAAATTAACAAATTAAATATTATAATACGCTCGTGTTTCTAAACAAAATTAATATTGTAGCGCTGGATGTGGCAATACCTCTGGACTCGGATAAAAAGGACAATGCCAACATAGCCTTACTCGACGAATCTATCGTAGTAACGCCGGAGAGATATGCCACATCCGAATTTACGCAATTCTACATCATTCTGAAGCGTGCTCTACTCTTCAGTCGTAGAGATTGGGTAGGTGTTTGAAAAAACAGACTATCCACCTATTTGCAATTGCGAATTTTACGATACTCGCAACTTTAACGTAACTGCGCGACTATTTGTGAAATATTCCATCACTTCCCAATTTTTAGATATTGTCTAATTCTAATATTCCTCTAATATGTCTGCAGACTCTCATGTATCTCCGACTCTTCGCTCACCTTCTGGTAGCGGGGCTAATCAGCGCGTTGTATTATAATATCGGAAATGACGGCGCCAAAGTACTTAGCAATTTGGGATTCCTGTTCTTCAACATGCTGTTCCTCATGTACACTTCCATGACAATCACAATTCTGTCCTGTAAGTGGCCTGTGATTCGCGCTTATCATACCTATCACTTCGCGATCGCGAAAAGCAACTCTCACATTATCTCTATGAATCACTTATTTGTTTTTTATTTGCAGTCCCGCTGGAACTGCCTGTGCTTTTGAAAGAGAACTTCAACAGATGGTACTCTCTCAAATCATATTACTTAGCGATTACTGTTTCGGATTTACCGTTTCAGGTAAGATCCATTGAATAATGATCCTGATGAAAAAAATTCTCATAATATCTTATAATATTTTTAAGAATTTGTTATGTTTTAAATTTATGAAAATTTCAGAAAAAATATCTTCAACTTTTTCAGATTTTATAAGCTTTCTTCAGAAATTATAGAATGAGAAATCTTAGAAATCTTAGAATATGTCAGAATTTACATACATGAAGAATTCTAGAAAAGATGTAGACCTTCTCAGAACTTTTAAAAAATGTTCCAATTCATATAAAAAAATCTGAGAAATTTTCTAAAAAGTTATAAAATTATACAGAAATACTGAAAAATTATATGAAGAATTCTAAGAAAAATTTTCATCAAGGGATACGAACGAAATGTTCGTATGAACGGCGAATAAATAATTATTCTTGCGTTCTATGTTTTTCAGTCCATATTTTGTATATTGTACGTCACCACCGTGTACTTCATGACGAGCCAGCCGGCGGACCTAACGCGGTTCTGCATGTTCGTGGGCACCTGTCTACTTATTTCCTTCGTCGCGCAATCGGTGGGTCTCGTGGTCGGCGCGGCGATGAACGTGCAGAACGGCGTATTCCTGGCGCCGGTGATGTCGGTGCCTTTCCTCCTCTTCTCCGGGTTCTTTGTCAGCTTCGACGCGATCCCGGTCTATCTACGGTGGATCACGTACCTTAGCTACATCAGATATGGTTTCGAGGGAACTGCTCTAACCATCTATGGCTACGGTCGCCAGAAACTGAAGTGTTTCCAGGTAGGTTTAACACCGGGACATTAATCGTCCTGAACGTCGGATGCGAATGGTATTGCTGAATTTTTGTGCGTTTTTAGGTGTATTGCCACTTCAAGAATCCGGAGACGACCCTGGAGGAATTGGATATGCTCGACGCTGACTTCACTTTGGATATTCTCGCTCTCTTGCTCATCTTCGTCGTGCTGCGAATCGCCGCGTATCTCTTCCTGCGTTGGAAGATCAAGACCGCCCGATAAACCGCCCCGGCCGGCGTGCGTAAGCCTTGTAAAATCAGACGTGGTTGCGAGTGGACGGACAGTTAACAAGTGTTACCTTCTACCGCGTAGAACTGCGCCGACAACAACGGACGCATTTTTTGTAATCGGTAATCTCGTAATGATATTTTAAAATGGCGATACGAAGACTCTCGGTTCCGGCGCCTCACAACAACAGTCAAGACATAGGAAACTTTACGTGAATGATGGATTTCCGCGGTATTTCTGGGTGAGAGCGACGATAACTATTCGCTGTCGAAGAGACACTAGTATGTCTCGAAAGTACCACAAAGTATGCCTTACTTTCTTTCGTGTTTTAGGGTTGCTGAGTTTAGTTGATGTATAGAATCAATACTAATGTAACTTATTTATATCTTTAGTTTAATAACGACGACGGCTGGTTACGATTGTAACATATTTGTCCAGGGTACTATTCTATAGTATATATATGTACACGTATATATATATATATATATCCGAAATATATATCTTCCCTTTTTTACTGTATCAGTACACATTTTTGTTAGGACGCAACCAAGCGCACGCATCGATCTTGAATTTATCGTCGAGATATTCAAAACTTTCAAGAATCTTCTAATTTCGAATAATATTCAAAGCAATTCGAATCTCTATTGAATCGTTTAAAAAATTTTTTAAAGAAGGATTCGAACGCTTATCCCTCTAAATTATGCGGCTCAATGGGAAGACAAAGAATCAATTCGCGCGTGATCCTTGAGGAAGGACTTGTTAATCGCCTTCGATCGTGTCCACTCTTCGTGGACTAATATGAGGCCTTAATCAACGATGTATTTCACGAGCGACCACTCTATTCTATCCAATGGCTGTGAGCTTCATGATGCAAAAAAAAGATGAAAGGGTTATAGAAAATCAAATGTGAATACTTGTGTTCTTAAAATTAGGTTCGGACGAAACGACGAACGTCCGAGGTAATTTATAAGCGCACAAATTTATAAGTATCTTGCCAGGTTAATTTTAGACGTTGAAGATGTTTTTGATGCTTTACGAGAAGGGCAGTTCTGACAAATATGTCAAAACGAGCGTCTACGCACTCCTGTAAAAGTTTATGAATATTCGCAGCCACATTTCATCGCCGAAGATAACGGCGCCCGGTAAAAAATTTTCATATATAAATATATATAAACAGATATATAAACACATATAAAGATATATAAAGATATATAAACATATATAATTATGTATGAAATATGTCCATACATGAAATTTTTCATATAAAAAATTTCATATATAATCATATATAATCATATATAATTATATATGATTATATATGAAAAATTTCATGTATGGACATATTTCATATATAATTATATATTTTTATATATCTTTATATATGTTTATATCTGTTTATATATATTTATATATGAAAAATTTTTTACTGGGCGGCAAATGTACGTAAGGATATTCCTTAGACAGCTTATCACAGATAATGGCGAACAAATTCTTTTTGTGCCACTCTACACTTGTACCAAGGAGCTTGTTCTACACTTATTCAGGAACTGATGCAAGAGATCAAGTTTTTGTAAATTTTCAAGAACGAATTATTCAATTATCAAACTGATTTCTTTTTTACGAATTGTTACTATCTCTCCTACGCAGAATGTGAGACTATTCTTCTAAACAAGCGCGAATCCCCGACCTTCCTAGTGTTATAAGTGGCAGAAAAAATAGAATTTCTAAAGAAGCAGAAGAAAATTTAAGGCGACTCTATATAATTGTAAATTAGTATATAAAGTTATTGTTTATATATTCTCATAACTTATCAAAGTTAAGGATTTGAATCGACGATTTAATTACAAATACGATTACATACTAATACGATTACGGCGTTCAAACGGATAAAGTAATCCTTATGATGCGATATGTGTATTTTTACCTAAATGAAACGAACAATAATTAATCGGTAACATAATTGATTGTTAATGTAGATATACTTTTATAAAACAAGGTGCGTCGAAATGTGCATATACTTAATTATGCCAGTTCGACATAATCGTTGATATGGTTAACGCTGTATGTATAATACGAATAAAATATGCTTTTCACATAATACGACAAATTTCAATTATAATAATCTCTGTTATAATTTTTTCTCTTAATCCTTATATCCCGTCATTCTAAATATATATTTATTAGATCTCTTCATTTAGAATTCGATCTTCATTTAGGAGAAATGTGAATCTTATTAGATTTATATGCATTAAAAATATATTTTAATATTGTATCGCATTACGGCACAATATTAATTACACCTATCACATAGAGATAATATTTTTAAAAATTGTTTAACTTTTGACCAGGTAAATATTCTTCTTTATAAGATAGTTTTTTAAAAACCGACACAACTGGTCACGTTTATTTAATATTTACTTTACGACCATGGGTTTTGGTCCTTATCAAGTACAATTTAGACAGACTTGCAATAACATTTCATACTGAAAATTACAAAGTTAGAAATATTACTATAACTATAAAATAATAAGTAAAGACTTACATATTATGCGCATATATGAATAAATTAAACCAATAATGTCGTCATTGTGTTATAAAATTCGAGACGCGAACTTGTTCCCACTTCCTGATTGGTGGTTATAGCCACTAATCAGGCCCGCAAAGATACAAGATTATTATTATGTTTCGCGTATTTGTTTATTATTCTTATACTCTAATAAACCTTTTACACACATTTATAAGTTATTGTATATCATTTTATTGCCTTATTTATAAACATTATTTGTAAAATAATCACGTCGAATACATTTTCTTCAATTTATTATTTGTAAATTTTTTATAAGGCGTATATCCTATCCACAAATAGTCATATATCCTACCCCTATGGGATATATGACAAAAATGCAAGGGTTTCTAAAAGTTTTTGTTAAATACAAAGAATAAATATTTCATATTTCTAATTTTTTTTACAGTAGTAGACAATATAAAGTTTTTATTGGTATAATTCATTTGCCTTAAACATAGTAAATAGTACTTAAATTAAGTTTTCCTTAGGTGCGGCGAATATACCGGAGTTACCCTATATATGAGCAATTTTATGTATGTACATATTTGATACATAATTATATATGTTTATATATGTTTATACATGTTTATATATATGTTTATATATATATATTTATATATATTTATACAAGTTTTATATACAGAGTGATTCAGAAGTGATGGTACAAAATGTAATGATGAAATGTATACACACTAGTAGAAGCAAAAAGTCTCAGTAAACATGGGTCCGCAAATAAACCGTTTACGAGATACGTGCGAATATTATATGTTAAGATCCGCCACTGACTTGTGTGTTTATAGTATACCCATGTTTATCGTGTTCTTTTAGATGCTGTTGTACTATAGTGTAGCAACAAATAACAAAAACAAAACGTACACCTCGCTACGAATGTTTTTATTAAACCACAGAAGAGATTTTTGTTTCGACTTAACTGGCCAGTTCTTAATTTAAATTAATATATCGCAAATCGCGATGTTTTTTTTCGACCATGGGTTTTGGTCTTTTCTAAAGAGAGTAGAATTAATTATAATGTAAAGAATTTGTTGCAAAAAATTTTACCTCAGCCAGGGTAGCGATCACGTAATTTTTCTCCTAGGGTGGAAACGTAAAAAGTGAAAATTTTGAAGCGACTATCTCTTTCTATTCAACATCAATAAAAAAAGATAGTTACATGAAACTTTTCACTTTTCACGTTTTCATCCTAGGAGAAAAGTTATGTGATCGCTGCCCAGGATTCGAACCTGGACCTCCCTACAATCCGGGCGGGCGTCGGATTGCGCACCAATACTTTAGTCAATGATAAATAAACAAGATAAATAAACAAGAGATAAGATATTATTCGCTCTAACATCATCGAATATTTTGATAAATATTACCACATGCCTCGGTGGTCGAACAGGCTACGACGCCCGCCCGGATTGTAGGGAGACCCAGGTTCGAATCCTGGCTGAGGAATTCTTTACATTATAATTAATTCTACTCTCTTTAGAAAAGACCAAAACTCATGGTCGAAAAAAAACGTCGCAATTTGCAATATATTAATTTAAATTAAGAACTGCAGGCCAGTTGAGTCGAAACAAAAATCTCTTCTGTGGTTTGATATATTACTGGCGAATAATATCCTATCTCTTGTTTTTATTAAACTTTATCATAAGATTTACGAATTTACGGCATTCACACGTATCTAGTAAACAGTTCATTTGCGGACCCATGTTTACTGAGACTTTTTTACTTCTACCCAAGGAATACACGAAAGTCAATAGAAAGTCAAAATGACTTTATTTTGATTCGAAATGGTCATGCATTTTCCGTATGATGAAAAATTGATTCCAACATATCGACAACAATGACGAAAAGATGACTTTGCGCTGGCCTCACAAATTCAGTGTGAAAGTTTTCTGGAAGTGATGAAATAGTTCTCATAATTATTATTCGTAAATGTGTACCCAGGAAGAACAGAAAGTCATTATGACGTCACAATGACGTAAAAATGACTTCAAACATTTTAGCATCATTTTGACGTCATTTTGACGTCATCATGACTTTCTGTTCTACTTGGGACATCGCCGCCAGATGGACGTAGTGGATTCTATTTTCTCGTAAGTAAGAACCACACAAGAATAAAAGACGCAGTATTATAAGATTATTCACTCATGTTCTAATAATATAATTCTCTGAAGGAGAGTCCCCAAAAGTGGATTCCAAGATGAGAATAAAGAGATGTTACTTTGAAAGTACAATTATATAACTAAAATTAGAAATCTAAAAGATATCTTTTTGTCTATCTAGGTAATAGGACGTTTTCTTAACATCAATAAAGTGTCAAATTTTGTAACCAAAATCATCATGTTGACTTTTCCTGTCATGATAAAATTATGACGTCAAAATGATGTCATTTTGACTACATGTTTTTTGGGTACTAGTGTGTACATTTCTCATCATTACATTTTGTACCATTACTTCTGAATCACCCTGTATGTTTATATATAAAATATATATATATATATAAAATTGTTTACCGGGATTCAGTTTGTCTCATGGTTTTCAAATCATCTTTTCCTCTTTTTATGACGCAATTAAGTTTTTTAGGTACCATATATGAGAAATCAAAGCTGCAACTCTTCAAAATACGAGAGACGCTATTCTTATTTATATTTTCTTATTTGGCTATTTTTCTATTTTCTTATTCAGTAATATTAACGCCAAATTTTATTATCTGCAATTTATCTAAGATCTTCAACTAATAAAAGAGACACCATGATAAAATGTCTTATGTAATATGTTGCGACTGAATAGTAGTGATGGACGACAAGACAAGAGTTTTAAGATCTTGTCTTGTCTTGTCTTGATTTTTCAGGACAAAAACACTTTCTTGTGCTTAATAAAATCGAGACAAGACAAGATTTATACTTCAAGCTCAAGACAAGACAAGAAAAATCAATCAAGATTCTTGATTCTTGACAACTGAAATTACAATTATATTATATATATATATATATATTTATATATATGTATATCGGTTATTTAACACTATACTATAATCATGCTGAGATCCCCCCGTCTATTCTCAATTTTAAATAATTAAATGCAAAATTGAAATTGGTAAAAAAAACAATAAACTTTTTAGTTTCATTGAAAACCGAAGTCTCTTCTTATTTTGAAATCTTTATTTGATAATAATAATAATAATAATAATATTGTAAAGGAATATATAATATATTGCTTTATACATAATACCAAATAATACCAAAATCTGAAAGAAAAAAAAATTGTAATAATTAAATCTTAATAAAGTCTAATACTTAAGCCTTAAATTTTAATAAAACATAAATGTTTAAATATAAATGTTTATGTAAAATTATGATAATATTTAACGCAAGACAATACCTTAATATCTCTTAATATTTGATACTCATATCTACTCTTACCAGTAATACAATTTTATGTTTTAATAACACTTTGTAAAATTTTTTATTTTTTCTTTTCTGTGTATTTAGTTAACATTTTTTTCGCAAAAATATTTTTTTTCGATAATTTTTATAAAAATTTTCGAAAATATTAAAATTGGGATGTTGTAAATGAATATTTATAGATATTATATAAAAGTATCAAGAATCTTACAAGACTCTTGTAAGAATCAAGAATCCAGACAAGATATTGATCAAGACATAATAATTCTTGATTTTAAAAATTCAAGACAAGACAAGTATATCCGATTCTTGTCTTGTCTTGTCTTAAAAATCCATCAATACTAAATAGATATTACAGATCAAAGCTCAAAGAGCAAAATATATAAGATTAATACGTAAGGAGATATCAATTTCACAAAACATTTTTTTTACTTAAACAGCTTTTAATTGCTTTGAATTTATTTGCCATAAAATCTGAATTTAATTAATACCATCCTAATTTAATTTTCGCGAATAAAAAAATAATAGCATATGTTCCTAAATAAATTGTAAATGTAGCATTTTAAATATCGCTTTGCATTATCTTTCTCATGCATGCATAAATTTATAGTTTATAAAATATTGTATATACATATATGTCATAAATCAGTCACGGATATGTCACGGATGAGAAATAATTAATTGGAAAACAGATCACACACTATTAGCATTAGCGTTTTAGTAAGTCATACGACTAAGAACGTAAAGTTTCTGTTGTTTTCTTAACAACGCTCTCTGTGTGCGTATACGTGTTTATGTCATTGAAGATACAATGAAAATGTCGGAAACTGTTACGGCAAACCGACGGCTTAAACCAATTATTATTTTTTAATGCTGCGCGCGCGAATAATTGCAAACATGTTACAAAAGAATGATAACCTCTGACATAGGTTATCATTCAAAATATGCAGATGCTTTAAATTGCACATTTACAAATATGTTTTTCTATTTTATTTCCAAGTTTTTTACAAAAAAGAAAATTAATACGGTTAATAATTAGCTAATTCATAATAATCAATATAGAATGGCAGCAAAGGATACAGATTCATAAGAAAATCTCTTTCTCTCTCTTAAAATTAACAAAAGAAGAACACATTGCATGATAACTTCTGACATAGGTTATCATTCGAAATATGCAGTGGCTTCAAATTGCACATTTACACATCTGTTCTTTTCTTATCTCTAAATTTGTTACAAAGAAAAAAATAATTCGGTTAATAATTAACTAATTACTTGTTTATGATAATCAATATATAGAATGGCAGCAAAAAAATACAGATGTCATAAGAAAATTTCTTTCTCTTTCGCTCTCAAAACTAGCAAAAGAAGAATACGTTGCAAATGCGTGATACACAATTTGCGAGAATAATACATTGTATAGAATATATTTTTCTTTAATTGACATTATGCGAAACATTTTATTCGCAAATAGCATAAAAATAAAGTTCTTCTATTGTGGAAAACTATGCGCTTATTTCTGAAGTAAGTCGTATGCCCTTGGTCGCGATGAATATGATCGATCGCGCATGATCGTGATTTTGGCTATGTGACTGGTGACACAGCGGGTCGATGCCGAATCGATACAGAGTCGTTACGGATCAGCCGGCTAAAAAACTTGTATTTATATTTCGCGCTTGCGACCTTCCCAACGCACTGTAAACCGACTTAACACTAATTAAATATATCGGCTTGAGTTTAATAGAAGACATCGCTATATTTCACTATTAATCCTGGACTTTAGTCATTTCCGTTCTCCTGACAACCCGTGTTTTACGCCGTACGTTTGAGAACATTTCGCTATCTTATAATACGAGAAGTGTGAACTTTATTATCTCTGTCTGGTTACAACACTATATAATAGGCATTATGCATTGCTCCAATATAAAATAGGACTTGTGCTACTTTTAATAACATAATCAATGTCTTGATATTTTGCAAATTAATCGCAACTAGATATAATGGCAACTAAGATATTAATAATAATTAATAAAAAGTCATTATATTTAGCCTACGATATTAATTAATGTAAAAAAAACAGCGATAACTAGATTCAACAGACACAAACTGACAATCTTTTTACAGAGCTCTACAACAAATTAACATTAACCGACAGAGGTATACATGTATCAACGATCATTGCATTCGTTTTTATCAACGCTACGTATTATTCTGATACTGATGTTAATTAAAATAAATGACAAAAACATGTGGACATGTAGAGAACAATGCAGATGCATATTTATCCGAAGGCCTTTATTGTCGTAGTCCAGGATTATAATATGTTATGTCATGTCTAGCGTCAGTTCGTCGTGGAGATATTATGCCATGAAAATCGACTGACAATTGCAATCGTTCAACGTGATGATCTGTCGCGGAATCTTCGATTTTGTGATTTGTTAGTACTAAAACTTATTACTTATTACATAATAATGCTGACGATCGATTGCCGATGATCGATTGATCTAGAAAGAAGTGCGCGGTGTTAAATACTATACAAGTAGTCACGATTACATGCGAGTCAATTGTTATTACGCAGAAATTTCAACGTTTAATCTTTGATATGTATTATTGAAAGTAATCAACGCAATTGGTTCGGGGTTTATGCATGCACGTATAATAGATGCAATTCGTGATTATAAATTAATCAGATGACCTATTTAAACAGATACGATCTAAAAGCGATGAAAAAGCATTATCATCATTCTTTTTTCGCCATAACTGAAAAAGTACCAAACAAGGTTCTTTCTCAGTGTAAAAAAGTCTCAAAGTTGTCAAAAAAGTGAACAAGGTAAGCAACTCTTCAGCGACGTCCGTACGAGCGCTTTATAGTTATAGGGTAAAAACGCGCGTGACGTACGGACAAATTCTCATCGTTTTTAGAATTTTTCGTTCTTGGACGTCATAAATGTTATTGTTATTGGATAAATTTTAAAACTATCCTCCGTTTATCAAAATATATAAGATAATATAAAGCATGTTATTATTACCACTATAAAAACAAATTTGAAAAACGCACGTCCGTACACAGAGAGAATTTTCTCTTAAAATTTACCCTGAAAATCATGGTAGTCATGGGACAACATGGTATTTCGAAAATTTTTATGCAATTTTCTTTGAGATTAATATCTACCACAATAAAAAATATTAATATCTATCACAATAAAATATAAAATATATTTGATTAATTTTACTAAAATACATAGTAAAATTTCCATAATTTTAAAATATGTTAAAA
>NJRP01000030.1:1278348-1290949 GCA_003063835.1 Aphaenogaster floridana
CATAAGATTTTAACATATTTTAAAATTATGGAAATTTTACTATGTATTTTAGTAAAATTAATCAAATATATTTTATATTTTATTGTGGTAGATATTAATATTTTTTATTGTGGTAGATATTAATCAGAGAAAATTGCATAAAAATCTTTGAAATACCATGTTGTCCCATGACTACCATGATTTTCAGGGTAAATTTTAAGAGAAAATTCTCTCTGTGTATGTATGATTGATTTTCCGTACTGAATATAGACCGTACTCTCGATGTACGGTCTATCGCTCGGAGACGATACGAACGTTATCAATAATTAAGCTTCTTTCTGATTCAGTGGACCAATTAAAGTTAAATTTGGATAAAGTGGATCGCATATCTAGAATGGGCAAAATCATTCGGATTGATAACGAGTCACGAGCGAGACGCAACAGTTTCCCCTTTTTCTTCTCTCGTTTTCGTCGCGTATCAGCCGTCGAACGCGCGAAGATCATACATTGCGCGTGTAGCTTCACTTCAATTTTCACTTGAATTTTTTCATACAAATGAAAAATTAAGGCCGATTGAAGCCATTACGTGTGGGAACAATTCTTCACACGTAGAAATTCATCGTAGAAATTGATTTTGCCTCTAAACCGACGATTCGAACGTCCGGTTTGAATTTCATAGGAGGCAAAAATCTGCGGGGAGTCGGCCGCGAAAGAAATCGATATTCGCGCAATGGCGCCAAAACGATAGGGTCCGGAAGCCATGTTTCGCCCGCGCTTAGGCTTCATCTTTGTTTCCACCCATAGAACAGGTCCTACAGTCATCCTACAGTCAAAAATACCCGACAGTCACGCCTCGTTTGTCGGACATCGTCCCGCATCATTTCGGTCGCGCAAGCTAATCGCGACGACGATCGTCGGCACCCACCACACCGCGTGCGGCTGTCTACGGCGTAACTAGGAACGCCCGTTGCGAGGCTCATGCCATACATATACAACCAACAGCGAGAGATATAGCCGGCGCGGGAGCAGGCCAACGTTATTTCCGAGTCAGTCTGCCGCCGTTGCTGGTGGCGGTGCGCCGAGCCAGCGTTCTGCCCGCCTGCGGTTCCTCCGTCACAGCAGTGCGATCGTGTCGATTGGCGGTTACCGCCACCAACAACGTGAGTTATCCGCGACAGCCGCCGTGTTTCCCAGCAACGGGGTCGTCGGGGCGGTGACGCGCGCGCGAAAAATCGGGGCGAAATTCGAGGATTCGAAAGCGGCGAGACCGTGAATGTCAATCAACAACGCCCACAATGTGTAGAATCTTTCACACACTTCCGAAACGTGCTTTATCTGCAAATTTTTTCGGACCGCAGACAAAAGGAGATAACTTCGCGGCGATAACTTCGCTTAAAATGCCGAGTGACCAGTGCCTTCACGTTTCCTTCGAATGATCGAAGTTCAGAGGTTTCGAAAAATTACATTGCGAAAATTACATTGCGAGTGAACTATTTTTTTTTTGTTTAACTTCAACTGAATTCGCGCGCGAGCAGAATATAAGAGTTACGAAGACAGTTGACATCTATAATGCGCAAGAAAGCAGAGGAATCAAAGAACTCGCTGGCGGAAGAAAGAGTGAAGAACTTGTGGTACTTTGTACTCAGGGAGAAATGGCAATCTGATCGATGTCGGATCGACATCGATTAGACGTTATCGACGTAACAATTGGCTGCGTTCAGGAGACAACCGTTGAGTAGTGAGCAATCGAACGTGATTGGTCTTACTTCTGGAACCAACAAATCAACGTTGAGTGTCGACAAGACGATGCTGCAACGGTTGTGTCTCCTGAACGCACCCATTAATAACCAACTAAGAGATACAATAAATAAATATTAAAAAAACGAGATAATGTATGCGTATATGTAGGACATACTAGGAAGACGACGAACTTTGTGCTGATGTTTTTTTTCTTATCTTCAGTGTTATCTACATTTATTTCATGCGACTTCGTATCAGAGATCGCACAGTGTGCGACAGCTAAAGATAGACGAGTGTGAAACCCGACGTACGTTTTTTACTTAAACGGAGAAGGAAACGGAACGGCGCAAGCTCGAATTTAAAGGCGTAGAAAAATCGTGGTCCTTGACTGGCGCGAAAGATTCGAAGCGCAGTTCCGCGACGTGCTGCACCATCGCACGCCGGAAATGCGTGCATCAACAATTCTAATCTTTCCGACACCGTTGATTTCTGCATGCACGTGCGATGACGGGCTTCTCTGAAACCGCACAATGCGCAGCGGCAAAAGCGGAAGGGGGCACCTGCACGTTGCAGCCGGCAGGGCTGCGGAGTGCGGGCTCGACACGGGGGGACGTCGTTGCCGATCGTAATGATGCCCTAGCGGATCGTAAATAAATCAGACCCTTCGATCGCGGTGCGTGACTAAAACTGTCGGATAAACTGCGGAAGGCCTGACAATGAGTCAGCCGACGCGACTCGTAACCGCACGATCATATTGTACTCCCGTATTGTGCTCGACAGCTAATTCTCGCATCCGGAGTGAGAACTCAACGAGACGAAGGAGACGCTTTCGCGGAGAACTTTTATAGGCTGCTAAAAGGAATAGGAAATGTATATAGCCAAGTCTAGCCTGACAAAATAAATTATCATCCTTGTCTATTTATATTTCTAGTTTTTACGAGTATAGGTCTGTTAGAGCAGATGTATCGTGCAAACGCGTAAATCGTGAATTAGCGAGTAACAGCTAAGAAGTCAGTCGAAATAATATCATTGGTAAGAGCAGTCGTAAGAGTTGGTGATAAAAAGCGATTAAAGTGATAAAAGCTGTGTGGGCTAAAAATTCTTTTCGTGCGTGCATTGCGTTGTAGCGAAACTAGGAAATCTTTTTGCGGAGAGAGAGACTACCCGTTGTTAAAACTGTGTGCAAAAGACCGCGTAAAATATACAAAGCTACTACGTGCTCTCAAGGTTAATGAAAAGCCGATCCTGATGATTTTCCTACATTTTCAGTTAGCCTGCACTTTTATAAAAACTGGAACCCACAATTTCGTAATTGTACACAACGTCGCGTACACAAGCAGACTATATCTCAAATCGATGTCAGTGACTTATATAAATTATATTAAATTCTTATTGCCTTTCAGATGATATATCTGGACATATACCATAGATCCTAGCGCTCGTTAATTTTAACTATGTACCATCGCACTTGAAAAGGACCGTAACTTACGGTCGAAACGTAGTGCTATATTTTTAAATATATCTGGCCAGTCAGGTCGAATCAAATAATTATCTTGTTATAAATTATATTGTACGATTCTCTATGTTGTAAGGGATAGAGGCAGTGTTTTCCGGTTGTCATCTAGATTGTCATCTAGATGCGAAGTTTTCATCTATTTTCATCTAGATGTTCATCTAGATGAAAATCAAAATGAAAAATTCGAATCAAGATGACAATCTAGATAATCTAGATGTCATCTAGATGCGAATTTTTCATTTAATTTTTATCTACATGAAAATGCTGATGAAAAATTCGCATCTAGATGACAATCTAGATAATTTCATCTATAGATACCGGAAAACACTGGATAGAGGGAATTACATTTTATATCAGAGGTCTCCTAAGAGCCAATTATTCGGCGTCTCCTTGACCCCCAATTCTAAATCAAGCAACACATCCTATGGTCGTTTGAAGCGGGTGCACGCTCGCGCGATCTCGGGTATGTGTGTTTATTAGCTGTAATTCACCGACGTCGTGGACGGCTCGATCGAACACTCGTGCGGTTGAAGTTCAATGCGCTGCATAAGATTTCCGCAATAGCGCATGCGTAAGATGTAAAATTCCGGGATGACTGTCGGTTTACCTTGGTAGTTTATTATGTGTTCTGCACGTGATGGTTCACACATGCCGCATGTAAGAGTCGTGTAATCGTCGTCGAAAGAAACAAAACAAAAGAAAAAAATCGGGAAGAAGAAAGAAAACAGGTCCTGTTTTCTCCTCGGGAGGAAACTTCCGGCGTCCTGAATACATGTTATTGTAATTTGCGAATATGAAGAAATGCAGGGTCTCATCAATCCCTTTCATCTGTCAAAAAAAAAAGTATCAAGATATTCGCGATTGTCATTTTCTTCCGCACAATGTAGCATAGAATGGTGACCATTCATAAATGTTGTTTTTGTGCGCGCGCGAAACGTTGCTTCATTTTTCTTCTTCGTTTCAGGTCAATTACTCATTCTTCTGTGCGCTCTTGATTTCAGTTGGAATCGTTTCTTTCCACCCGCATCGTTTTTTCGCTGATGCCGAATGACTCGTTTCATCGTGGAAGAAAGTATCGCGTAATGACAGCCGTCAGTTGAAAATAAACTGTTCTCGAGAAACTCTGGTGTGGGAAAATCGTCATGGACCTTACTCCAGAAAACATCATAAATGGACCGCATAACGGCGTTTGCGAGAGTGCGAAAAACGCCTTCAATAATGACAACGTCACTACACATATGTCTTATCTTACCAAAATGGCTGCGGTGGATATTGAATTCAACGACGTGACATACTCTCTGCCGAGTCCTCGAAAAGGTAACTAATCATTTTAAGATTGATAGATTGGTATGCAATGAAGATAATTAATGATAAAAGTGTCGAGTTATTTAATACTCTTAGCCGGAATAGTTTAATATAATTTCGCGACGCAGAGAGCATAGTCTTCTTTTTTTCTTGGGAATTCGATAACCGATAAGCCAAGATTGATATACTATTAATACAATTATATAAATCTCAAGTTATTTAATACCTTAACCCGGAAAAGTTTCTTCATATGTGGGACGGATAACTTTATGACTTAGCATAATTTTCTTTTCTTGAGAACTCTGTGACCAATTTCACCACATTCTAAGATTAATGTTGCTTCACGTTATTTAATATCTTAAGTGTGGGATAGATAACTTCGCGATGAAACATAGTCTCCTTTTCTTAGAAAGTTGGTAACCAATCACACATCTCAAGATTAATATTCGATGAATACAATTAACGATAAATGTCTCAAGTTATTTAATATCTTAAGCCGGAATAGTTTTTTCGCGTGTAGAATAAATAACTTCGCGACGCGGAACACTCTTCTTTTCCTAGGATATTCACTGATTACTCTTACAATTATTAATAAAATGAACAGCAGATTCCACGAAATAAACATTTGCCTATGCGTTATGCAATCTAAAAGAGGATTAGCACGTTGCAAAGTATTGTGTTTTACACAAAGATATTCATTCTGTATCGTAAAACAATCTTAGATCGATGTATACCGCAGGTGATAATTGAAGTATTTGATTACATTCAATATACCACAAAACATTTATTTCCGATAAGAGCACGCTAATATGAAATGCTAACGCGCGTTTCCCGGATACATTTATCGGTGTAAACACTCTTACATATATCAAAAGAACATTCCATTCTAATAAAAAATAGCAATCTCACTCAATGTTATATCACTGCATAATTTCTCGCAAATTGCAACTGCTTGAAATTATATTTCTCAATTTCTATAAATCTTCGCGTCAATTGTGCAATATTTAATGTCAAGATGTCACCATTATGTTAATTGTCTTTCGATAAGTGTTATGGTTTTCGATAATACGATGATTGAAGCGTGCGAGTGACATGTAGTCGGAAGGCAGATTACATAGTAAGTGTTAAACTATAATTATAAACCGTGGCCTGTCAATTAATGATCGGTTGTCTGAACAAAGTGCAATTTTCAATTGATGCTATTTAAAAGGATTTTTACGGAAAGCACGCGTCTTATTTTAGCGATTCATAATCGTCGAAGCACATTATTTGCAATATTTTAATTACCAATTAAACGTACAGTCGGCAAGAATATTACATCAAGGATAAAAATAATTTTCTAAGGAATATCAATTCAAGCTTCTATCTCTCGTAAATTTAAATTACTTCAGGAAATTTTTGATTTTTGTTATTTTATTATATGTTATTAATGTTACTATGATTTAATCCTGTGATGGATATTAACGCGTTTTAATAGTTTCTTTGGAATACTTCAAAAAACGGAATTATTCAGAGTTCTTAATCAATGTCATCGCTTCAAAAAAAAAATCAGGTACGCAGAGGATCACATTGTCTTGATTATGATGATTTCGAAGGTCGTCAGAACAAAAGTCGTTTCAATACAGACGCCAGCGGGCGAACAAATAACATCCTTTATAAAAAGAAATAGACAAGCGCGATTTACATCGTAAATATATTTCAGGTCATGCACCGCATAAAATACGCATGTTGCTTGTGTCACGGCGATGATTGATTTTTCTTAAACAATGAACTTTGTAAGTCTTACAAAAAGTGTACATGTAATAAAGAGACACATAGAGAGAGGAACTTATACATGTATATACAGAAAGATATAAAGTATAAAGAAGTAGGCGCGCGCGCTCCTCGTTTCTTCAATCGTGTAGAAGTGTAATGCACTTGTTTTTGCACTTTGTTCCAAGTGTGTACGTTACATCGATTTAAATTTATTTTAGATTCTACACGTGCCGTTTTACCATTATTGCTTCAAAATACGTTTTATCTTGATCTTTAATAGGTTTTTTATTACCTCATTAAAAATACTTTGTGTTATGCCAAGTGATCAAGTTAATTGCATACGTTTTTGCGTCGCACTTATATTTTTCTTTTTTACACGATTTTATGCGATATTGGCTGTAGCATCAAGTGGACCGTAGCTCAAATCACGCATTATGTGTCTACAATCGGATCCGTATCTAATTGTGATGTAATTCCCAAATCTTGCAAGTTTATCCGCATTAGAACTTAAAGATATAACAACTTGATAGGGTTGAAGTAGTCTATCGTATTCAATATTATATATAATTCAGTATTAATTCAATATATTAATTTAATATTAATTCAGTATTAAATTAGATTTCCCTCATATTCATGACAAAATTGACTTACTAAAGTTACTTTTAATATCATTTTTTAATGTGTGCATTGTGTGTGTGTACAAAGTTGTTTTTAAACATATTATCAGTATATAAGAAGTCACTTATTCATTTATTCCGCTAGAATAATTGATCTAAATCATCTCGTTTAAACCACATGCAATTTGTCTCTACTCGCGCAAAAAAAAGGAAATTGCAACCTGGAGATATTTCCATTATATTATTACGCATCTAAATCATTCGTTTGCTAACAGTCATATTATCACGTTCCCAGAACTTAATCAGCCAAAAGAAAATCAATTTAAATGGATCATCACGTCGACCGTGTTATTTTCAAATTTGTCATTAGATAAACCTTTCTTAAAACAATTTAATCAAATTTAATGTACAGGAAGAAAGATAACAGACAGATAATAAGAACATATTTTTTCCTGAACCTCTTTTTCTACATCACAATCAAATAATTAAACTAATTACCTTCTAACGTAGAATCTTCCTCCTCACTTTTCTCATTTCGCTTCGCCGCTATTCGTTTGATTGAATCTCATTATTTATCGATTCAACTAGTTTTGTGCTTATATTCTTTTGGGTTTTGTTTACATTCTATTGTTCTATACTACGATCTACCTATTTAAGTTCTCTTTTTTTTCTCTTTTTCTTTTGTTCTATTCATTTAGCAATCAAATTATGTTTTTTTTTCTACAGATAAGTATTATAATATAGAGCACTTCTGCGAATGCCTTATCTTTTGCATGTATCTATTTTTATATTTTTTCTTCATTCTCTTTGTAATTATTTAAAATCAAATCTTGTACATATGCAATAAAGTTATTATATTTATTATTATTGTTATAAAAGAGAGTCTCTATATTTTAAAAAAGGCAGAAATATTCCGAGTAATCAACTACACAGATTTGAAGATCGACTCGGTTGAGGGGAGGGGGGATTAAGATATGTTGTAAAATCGAAGCACGTACTATTACGTGGTTTCGCCGGCATGGCACATTCCGCTCGCTCGAACGAAGAATGTGAATTTTCATTTGTTTTCCATTCAACTCTTGTTTTCAAGAGTTAGGGCCATGGCACACAAAAAAACGTAACGCAATAAGACTTAAACTTAAGCGAATCGACCAATCACAATCGAGACTTAAGAACGCCATCTTAAAACTCAAAACTTATGATTGGTCGATTCGCCTAAGTTTAAGTTTTACTGCGTACGGTTTTTTGTGTGCCATGGCCATGGCTCCTTTTGCCCACTTCTCGGAAAAAGCGTGGTAAAGTTGATGCTTAGGCACTTCATCACCGCCCCTTTTCCGCGATGCTGATTGATTCTCTCGTTGTACGCTACACTTGCCGCTACACCGTTACGTACAGTTTACGTACAGTATAATTTATGTCAAGATCATTTCACTAGAATATTCTTACGTTGTATCTTGTGTGAGTATCTTCACGCAACGAGGCATGTAACGGCAGGGTATACGCGTGAAGTAACATAGTACAGGCGCGCATTTCAATGACCATGAATCGACATTACCGCTCTGCATGGATAATTTTCTAGAATGACGAGATGTATCTTGAGGCACTGACCTTTCTCTCTAATTAGATGTCACCTGAAAACAACCGCTAGCAATGCCAATGACTGACGAGTGAAAGATCATTCCGCGATTGTAAGGCAGAGAATCGAATCTATTGCTTTTAATGACGAAGATATATTAATACATACAGTTACGCCTGTGACAGTTGTTCAACTGGTAATAAATTTGTAAGAACCACAGGGAATCTCTTTCACGCTAAAAATCGCATTCGTATGTCGGATTCGGTTGTGAAAATGTCGCGAATTTACGCCGGTAGCTTCCTTCCGTAAGAAATTTTCGCACAATTCCCAACGGTGAAATGTGAAATTTCTCGCGGTCTGTAATGAAGAAGATCCGTAATGCGATTATAATTTACAACATCTCGCTTTCTATGCAGGCGTAATATTCCCGACATTTCTCTCACAGATATACTAATCTGTCAAGCCATTAAACTTAGAACTTACAAATCTCTAAATTTACATTAAATCACTTATTTATTGCTACGTGAATTGAAGTTTTATTATTATTCATCCATTAATCACGAAAGACTGCATTCAGAGAAAGAAGTAATATTAGCAATTAGAAAATTAAGAAGAAATAGCGTCTCAACTACGTATTATGAAGTTGCGGTAAGAAAAATGAATAAATTATACGAACAAAGAAAACATAATTAACTTTAGCAAATATGATAGGATGGAGTACAAGAAAGTACTAATGTAAGATTATAAAATTATAATAATGTTAATTTTATCAACAAAAAATATGTTATTGATATAAAAAATGTGTCATAGTATGACATAGCATAATGACTTGGTTTCAGAAAAATGTTTGTCTAAATCGAAAGAATATAATTGTCATATCCTATCGTATGAAGCCTATATAGCGGATAGTTATTTTCCGCTATTTTATTACTATTTAATAGTTACGTACAACTAACGAAATAATGTTAATATCCAACGTCATGTTTGTTACCACGACTATATTTTGACAGTTCTCAAAATTACTTTTGTGATGGCTTTATAAAATCTTAGAAAACTTACGAATACTTAGAAGTTTCAGAGTTATCACATGTAGTTGACAGAACTCTCTCTCTCTCTCTCTCTCTCTCTCTCTCTCTCTCTCTCTCTCTCTCTCTCTCTCTCTCTCTCTCTCTCCCCTCTCCCTCGTTTTCTCTGAGTGTAACGTTATGACTGAACCCATCAACTTTTAAAAGAGTATAAATAAATCGAATTCCATTGTTGTCTCAATTTTTGCAATACTGATAGCTAATAATCAACGTACACATTAAAAACTTTAATCTTATTTCAGTTTGTTATTATTGTTATGGTTTGCTATGGTATATCTAACAAGCTAAAGAACAAATGTGCTACGTTTTATTAATAGCACAGATATTTCGTTGTCTCGCATTTCATGTTCCCCATCTAGAACGACATCCGCAAGTATAATTATATATTTCAAAGTCTTAAACTTTTATACTGCCATCTTGATCATGTTTTACAATGCAACAGGCATACATAAAATTAAAAAAATTTAATATTCTAATTTATAAAAATTGTCATAATTTATCTCACAGTCATATGACGTTATAGCAAGAAAAAATAAAATCATATTCTCATCAGTGTGCAGTCAGTTGCGCATCTAGTTAAGAGAAAATTACTAGAGTAATCGGTATATTCACACGCGTACATATAGTTATCGCTTTAAATGCGCAAATTCTACTCGCCAACAATTAACGTGAATCGCTTCCAGTTTCGAAATTATTGTGGATTATTCCTGTATGCCAGGGGATTTTCCATTTTTATTCCATTAAATCACGCGATTTAAATAATGTATTTAAGTATGTAACAGCTTGATCGCATTTACTTCTCGCAGTTCTATTAATGTAATGTTATAAAAATATTGAAACTTGAGACGTTGTAATTGTCTAAAAACTTGTGTGATATCTATTAGAAGTGTTTTACAACTTATAATTGGTGATACACGTTTTTATCGATTGTTTCATTAGAAATATGTAACATTCGCGTTATTGGCGTTAATAATAATGATCTTCGTTATGATTTTGCGAATATTAGAGATGTATTGCTAATAAAATCGCCGTTAAGATGACGAAAGATTAATAACTTAGGATTTATAATACAGAACCGTTAATCGTTATTTGGCATGGATTATAAATGGTAGTAGATACTGTAATCATGAATTATAAATAGTAAATATTTCTCATGAATCTAACAATAAATATATTCTTTAATGATTTGATTGAAATCCAAGGTAGTATATGAAATGACGCACATGTAAGACTTTGATAGTCGGAGTCATTATTTGGAAGTCATTAATGGAAACAAGTTACGCAGCTCCTGCAATTATAGACATATATTTAAGTGATTATCGCGAAAAATGAGTGATCAGTGACGTGTAATTACGTCAAGAATGTCCGGCTAATTTTTTCATACGCGAAGGAAAATCGATTTGTATAATTACATCGCTTGTTTGCGTCAAGCTTCCTCTCCAATATTTTTTCCAATAGAAAGACGGCAGAATATTTCTAGTAGTATCCTGTCACGAAGAAAAACTGCGACGGATAAAACATAGCGCAGTGTCACGCGCCTGGCTATAACTTCATCACGCAATTGCGCGATAATGATTCACGGGCCATCTGTTTCGCGCTTATTATGCGGTGCATGTAGAAATGGACCCGATCGATTATATTGCTTCTTCTCATCACGTCGCGATGCATACCACTGCTTGTGTCGCTTGTGCGGCAGATTGAATGAAAATTCGACGGAGATTACGTCAAACGTATTGCAGTCGCGAAAAGAAACGATAGCGAGCGAAGAAAACGAGAAAAATTTGGGGGAAGAATCCTTTTGAAACGGGGCGCGCATCTGACAGCAATGTACATACGTATTTTGCATGATCTCGGTGCGCATCGCTTCACTTGGGGTCGATGATGCATGAGTCGGCAGCTTCAGGTCAAGAAACCTTCTTTGTAATTCTGTAAAGGATAACGATTGAAGCGTGACTCACGATTTCGCGCGGTGTGTTAGACACGTTGGAGCGATGGGAACACGCACGGGCTTGCGGTCGCTTCTTTTTTCTCCCTTCGGCGAGAGAATGACAGATGGATGCTAATGTAATGTCAGGTAAATGTGACAGCCCGCGACAACTGAAGAAGAATAGCCGTCTTGTAAAAATCACACGCAATTCATATAATTCACGGTCAGCTGCTGCATAATGTAGCCGCGCTTGCTGCTCGTGCAGCTCTCTTCGCCGGGAAGCATAAGACTTTCTGTGCTGGGCAAGTCCACGCGGAGTGGAGAAAAATGAAGATAATGAGCGCTTAGCGGTATATCGTTATTTCAACTGTTTAATAGAACGGTCTGGCGAGTGAAATGACATAAGTGAGGCGAATTGCTTGAATGCTGACAGCAGGAGAGTACATTCATCTAACTAAAGTAACTCAAACAGATATTTCTACCGCCGCGCCGTTTATTTCAGTTTGATACATACATTATGTCATTTTTATGTATTAATTAAACTATCATTTATCTTGTGCTACAAAAAATATATATATATGTATATATACAGGATGTTCCGCCACTATCGCACTATCTCTTAAGGACGTATTCCTGAGAAAATTTTGAGACGAAAATTCTAATACGAAAATGTCGAGGCTATAATATAATAATAATTTTCAATACATAAACAAGTTGACCAATTATAGGGGCTAAAATTCGCACGCTCAGGCATGGTACACAGTGTACAGTGCTCTTTTTTCAATATTGAGATTATATACATACGCAATAGTAGCAAGATTCTTCCACTATTTGAATAAATTTTTATTTCTTGTATATGCCGATAATAACGATTTCGACAAACTATTAATACTATATAATATTAACTATATAATATTATCGTTACATATATATCGTTATAATTAGAGGTGTGCGAATAGTTCGAATTCGAATCGAATCGAATCGAATCACAGTAGATTCGATTCGATTCGTTTTCGAATCTAAAAGGTTCGAATTCGAATAGTTCGAGAATTTCGAATCATCAATGGTTCGATTTCGAATCGATCGCCTATTTTGATTGCT
>NJRP01000030.1:1304230-1332386 GCA_003063835.1 Aphaenogaster floridana
TAAGATTACTGAAATATTGAAATAAAGTTCCATTAATCTTCCGACAATATTGCGCGTAAGATTACTGAAATATTGAAATATGGTTCCATTAATCTTCCGACAATATTATAATGTAAGATTATATTGTAAGGTTAGTGGTATATACCAGTAACATGATCATTAAATGTAAGATTGTAACCTCCCTATAATCTTATTGTAATGTTCAGTGCTGTGAGGGTAAGTAATCAAATCACAAGAGATCTGCAAACACGATACACGCAAATGATCTTGTAGCTATATATTTGTAGATGAAAAAAAACGTAGACATTCTCTACGAGAGCTAACAAAGTTATCAGATATTTAACCAGATCTCTTCCAAAACGAGTGGATCGCGCAATGAACAGATTCCTCTGTGTGTTCACAGAATTATATGTATCTGAAGATATCGCTGCACATCTTTCTGGGATTAGTAATCGGCGGGCTATTTTGGAATATGGGCAATGACGGCTCCAGGGCCCTCTTCAATTTCGGCTTTTGTTTCGCGTGCCTGATAGTTTTTATGTTCATACCTATGCTACCGGTGCTGCTGTATTGTAAGGAAAAATTCTTTTCTGCATGTAGAAAATTAGGAAATAAGATGCATATACGGAAATAATAGTTTAGTTGATACAGCCAAGTTATGGTTTGCTAACGCAAGTTCAACATTTATAATTAAGCAGATTTGATAGAATAGTAAAGAAAATATGTCTGAAAGCAGTTATGAGCATATTTTCTTTGTTACACTATCAAATCTGCTTAATATAAATATTAAACTTGCATTAGCAAGCTATAACTTGGCTTTCTATTTTTTTCTGTGATGATAAGAAAATAAAAATCAATTTTCTGACTGATCAAAAGTTTACCTATCGATTATTTTATATTCACGGATATTCCCTTGATACGGAAGTCTCACCGTAAAAAAACGCGTTCATCGAAGCGTAACACAATTTTATGATACTTATTTATCATTAATAATTATAATTATATCTAAAAATTAGAATTATATATATCCACAAAAATTAGAATTATGTCCAAAAATTATATCTAAACATTCTCTTCTTAAAAACGCGATTTGTAAAGACATAGAAAGCTATTATCAAAGCACTATTATTTCTAAAGACATCGAAATCGTATTTCATCTCGTTATTTATTATTTTCTCGTTGCAGTTCCTTCAGAAATCCAGAGGATGAAACGGGAACACTTCAACAGGTGGTATGACTTTAGCGCGTATTATTGGGCCTTCACAATAGTCAGTATACCATCACAGGTTGGTCTTCTGTAAATTATACCCATCTTTTTTACAGTATAGATATTTTAGCAGAGAGATTCTTTTTCTTCGGTAGCACTATAGTTCGAATTGAGTCTTAGCTTCCTGGAGAAAAGTGGTCCCATGTGGATCTTAGCTTTCTTCTGGAAAAGCAGCTTCGTTATAGTTGTAATTTTTATGAAGGGAAGGAATTAAGTGCTGCTTATAGCAGAGAGATCACGTCTCATTATTTTACATTAGATCTTCAGCTTGATCCTAATCAGTTATCTATCCAAATGTTCTAAAAATTATTCTTGGTCCTTTTCCAGATATTTTTAGCAATTTTATATCTCACAATAGTCTACTTCATCACGGGGCAACCGCTGGAGTGGCATAGAAGCACCATGTTCTTCAGCACTTGCTTCATATGTGCCTTTATCGCAGAGAGTATAGGACATAATGTTGCCAGCGTATTTAATGCCGCGGTACGTTCAAGATTGCAAGTATGATGCGAAAGAGAAGGAAGAGCTCTCCTGAGATCGATGAACAATCTGTATCCTTTTTCAGAATAGTGTATTTGCCGGACCCGCGCTTAGTTGTCCCTTGATGTTAGTCGCGGTGCAAGATTTCGGCGACCCGAGTCCTCGACCGCTCTACCGGCTGATTCCCATGTATATGAGTTACATCCGGTACGGATTGGAGGCTCTCACAGCGGCCATGTACGGTTACGGTAGACCAAGATTACCTTGCCCAGTGGAAGAAGTTTACTGTCACTTCAGTTCGCCTAAGGAAATCCTTCGAACGATAGGTAGGAATCTATTGACCCCTGACTTCTCGCAGATCGCATAATCAGTCCAGACTCTATATCTGTGTCAGCAGCTATTACACACATCGCGCGTGTATTCTGCACTAGCGATTTTCCGCGAGCTTCGTGTCTCAATAATAATCTGTAAATGTCTGAAATGTTCAAGCAAATTTGTTTGCGTTCCAGGTTTGGAGGCAGCTTCCAATTTCTGGTTGAATATAACCGCCCTTTTGGTCATCTTATTTATTTCTAAGGGGATCTTGTATTATTTGCTGAAGCAAAGGGTGCAGCCAAACAGAACTTTCCGGATGCTCCAGATAATCGGAAGATTCATCAAAACCCAATATTTCAATACGTGATCGTTAGTACTTTATTCTCGCGTTCGTGTCGACATTACACGCGCGCCCGATGCTCTCTAAGTAGATGAAATTCTAGACTTGAAATGTATTTGCCACGAGGAGGATACAAAATTGTCGATATAATACAACGTGTCTAACATGATATTAATATTATAAAATTTAAAAAAAATAGAATAATTTGTACTAAAAATAAAATAGACAATCTATTATACAATTTTTACTAAATAAAAAAAATTATGTGCTGATACTAAATTATTTCTGTTACCATGTTGACAAAGCTATTGTATAAGTATCGCGTCAAAGTAAAATAAAATATTTCTGTCAATAATACCGTGACTAATTATCATCGAACAAAATTTATGTGTAATTGTATTAAAATATTAAATTCGATTTTGTATGAGACATAGAGTGCGTTACAATACCGATTTGTCCGAAGTGTAAAAAACGATTCTTTCGTTATAAACGAATATGAAAGATTATTATATGAAAGAACATGAAAGAAGATGGTAGTGTTACCTAATGTCATCACTATATTGCTAATATACGCATATTCGCAAGTTTACAGAACATTTTCTAAGCATCTAGCTTGACACCTTGACACAGCGATAATACCGCAATTATTTATCATCAGACACGCATCGTATAGAACAATAGGAAAACGTCAAACGATAAATAAACGATAGATAAACGATGTTAGAAGATCCGATGCGTGAATACCAGTCGATGCGCAGTTTACAACGACGTATCAATTCCAATAAATTTTCACTCTTCTATTATTCAATACAATTTTAACAAAATTTTAAATAGAATGTAATGTGATAACTTTAATGTTATAAACGCTCTCTTTGAATTAGTAGTAATTAGATATTATTTTTTGGATTATAAGTAATTATTTAATTGTTTAAACAGTCGGAAATAATTATTACCACACCGATATTTAACGCGATCGATTTTATAAGAAAAATACATCACAATATAGAAATTTTTTTCTCTAAAATTTATTGTAATAAGCTTAAATTATTTTTTACAAATTATTTTGTGTAATATTAAACGCAATTATATTTTACGCTCATGATCAGGCATATGCGCTTTATTAGATATATACACGTGGCAGTGTATACAGGTGCGTCGAACCAGCAACAAGAACAGGTAGAAAATACCATCTGCTGTCCGGACAACGTAAAGAACGGTGAAGATGGTGGTGGTAACGGAAAGGTAGTGGGAGCATTAAGTGCCTTTAATTCCGTTGCTCCATCAGGTCAGTCTCCACTCTCTCTCTTCACGTGGAACGATTTCTCACTTCCCAGCAGGATGCGCAAGTATAGCATAGCGTCTATTGTCTTGTTTTATCTACTGTGCGTCACGCATGGGTAAGTAAAATGACGATACACATCTGCGATAAAAGCGTCAAAATGAATTGTTCGAAATAGTGTGTAAATATTATGTAATTCGTTGAATCAACATGTCGATAACTGAAGCTAATGTGTATTAGCGTTAGCACACCTGCGCCACGTGCACGTGTCAACAAGTGTTATTAACGCACCTTTAAAGAAAAATTCTATTGATATCTACTGATATAGCGCACATATAACCACTTTCAATTATTTAATCAATTAAATCACACGCGAGACAAGCTGTTCTTTGGCTCAATCAAGAGACTACATAAACGTTCTTTTTGATCCGATTAAAATTTTTCTGATATACAAAATCTAGATCAATATAAATTGTTTTGAAAAATATCATTCTAATGATTTAAATAACATTGGCTACGTTTACACCGAGAGACCTATGCGCGGCCTGACCTTTACCGTGACCCAAAGTAGGTCTGGCCACCAAGTGTTTACACCGTAAGCGACCTAAATTATTTTCACGAAATTTTATTTTTTAAAAATTATTTTCACAGTTGAACACAGTTACAACACAGCAAATCCTAGCAAAAAAATTAGTAAGCCTTTAGGCCGCCTGTAACATGCGCCTACACCGAAGTTACAGGCGGCCTATTTTAGGTCAGGTCACTAAAAAGTGAGGCCTGACCTAAAGCTAGGTCAGGTCACCTACCAAGTGTTTACAGCGATCGGCCTAAATAATTTAGGTCGAATTTGGGATATAGGCCGCGGCCTAAACGCAGCCATTCTACGAATGATGTAAATTGTAATTTAAAAACTTTGTTTTTAACTTTGTAATTTAAATGACTTTTGTTTCATTTTTAGGAGAGAATTCTCAGCAAAAAACACAAGCCCAAGATCCAATGAATTTGATGTCTTAATATTTACTCAGCGATGGCCGTTGACAGCTTGTTTCGTATGGAAAAAAGATTCCGAGACACGCAGTTGCTCGTTACCCAAACGTGAGGAATGGACCATTCACGGAATTTGGCCTACGAAATTCCGCACAATAGGCCCACTGTACTGTAACAAATCGTTACCATTTAATCCAAAGACTCTAGCTCCCATAGAAAGTGAATTAAAAGAAAACTGGATCGATATCCAAAATGGGTCTAAACCTTATTCGTTCTGGAAACACGAGTGGGATAAACACGGCACTTGTGCAATCGGAGTAAAAACTTTAAACAGTGAATTTGACTATTTCAAAACAGGTTTAAAATTACTCGATAACTACAATATGATAGACGTACTTGCGAAAGCAAATATTTTGCCAGGTAAAAAATATATGGTACAAGATATATTAACAGGAATTCAAAAGATATTGAATAAAAGGGGACAAATAATGTGTACGGTTGACCAGGTAAGTCCAAAAATTATTTTAACGTAGATGAACTATGCTTGAACTATTTTTTTCGGATATAAAAGAAAGTCGTAAATATATAAAAAAATAAATATAATATTTTTTTTACTACAAATGTATACTTTACTTTCTTCCAGAATACGGGTGAATCATATGTGATAGAGATAAGAATTTGCTTCGACAAGACATTGCAACTGGTAGACTGTGATGGCATAGTTCAATTCCCTACGAACTGTGATAAATCCAAAGAGATAATATATCCTAGTCGCGTACCAAGTTATCATGTAACACAGATATAACGGTAGTATTAAAATCATTATGTATGTATGTATGCCTGTATGTATGTGTGTGTACGTGTGTGTGTGTGTGCGTGTGTGTGTGTGTGTGCAAGCTAGGTAAAATTAAATAGTATTATATCACATATACAATGTACAGATCCATTTCAGAATAATTTATCATAAGAAATCAACAATGAATCTTTATGAGTTAAAAAGTGTGATTTTTAGCTTTCTTAATCAATAATATTAAAGAAATAACATTAGAAATACAGTTCAGATCGAGACATTATCATAATTTCTAGATTAAATGAAGTCTGCAAGTATAGTTCAAAGAAACGTGAAAACAGAAAACATATATAAAAGAGTAATATTGGTTAAAAATGATAAATATTAATGTGTAAAAATCTCAAGCTTTTCATCATTAAAATTTTTAATGTTATTTTTAAAATAATATTCTTTGTAACGCGAATATTATCTATATAAAACGAATATTTTTTACAACTAATATTTTTAAGAAAAAGCAGACCACGAAGAAATCAATTTTATAAATCGAAAAGAAATTCCTGTATCACACACGAGTTTATCGTTTATAATAAAGAATATCATTATATTAGAGTGAATGTCTTATAATTAATCTGTATGATAATATACATTAGTATTTTTGCTTACAAATTAGGGCATTACTGGCTACATCATTCCACCTTCTTTTGAACGGTCACGACTGCCGAAGGTACTAGGCCTGCAAATAAAACAAGAATATACTTTGTGCCATCTTCAGGAAAATTCTTTACATGCTAAATATGCATGTCACTATTATAACGATGTTATCACATAACAGATAATAAAATTGCACAATTAATTAGAATATTGCACCAATTGCACCAATAAATAATAGGAATTATTGTAAATTGTATATATATATATATGTATATATATGTGACAATGTATGTAACTATAAATTATCAATATATACAGCATACCTAACACATCCAATGGTGTATCATAGTCCTCGTCCGTAAATACTTTTTTGGGAAAAGTGGTCATTAGCTGGAAAGGGCCAATATCATCTGTCCTATTCATTTCAATAAACAGTCTCACTGCAGACAATTGTTCCTTACTTCCAAAGCTTTGTGTCAAGGTTTGTCCATTGGTAAGCCTAAGCTAAAATGTAACTGTTTGAAGAATACATGATCCATATATTTTTTTATTTCTCATACACATCTTACATTAGTACCTGAAGCCTGGTTTCAGTGTAATCCTTCCTATGATGCGCGGACGCGGTTGAAGGTATCGCGGTTACCGGAACTGGAGGTGTATTAACCGTTTGATTGCTTTCAGCAGCCGCTTTAGCTCGTCTTGCCGCTTTGTCGGCTTCAATTTGCGCTCTAACTCTTTGCTTTGCTTCCTTCTCCTCTGCTTTCTCTCGTTTTCTTTGCTCCAGAAGCTTCTGCATCTCTAATTCTTCCAACCTGTTCCATATAAAACCCCTTCCATATAAATAATAAAATATAGATTTGCATACTCCTACTATCGATTTCGTTTCCCTTACTTCTTCCTGGCTTCGGACATTTCCTTTCCCGATCGTATCCTATTCTTTTCCCTTTCAAATGCATTTTTCTTTTCCTGCTCCTCTCTTTCCTTTCTCTTCTGCCTCAACTTCTCCTCCAGCATTTTCAGCTGCTCCCGCTTCTCTTCTTCGCTGAGTGGCTTCTTCTCTTCTGTGCTTTCAGAAAATCTATCATGCCCAGACTTTGTGGCGTGATATTCAACTTCTAAGTTAGATTTGAAGAGCTTTCCACATCTACAAAGACAGTTTGGAAAAAAAACATATATATACCAACAAAATAGTGATATTCCATGCAAAAGCGTAACGCGTCAATCCCGATGTGTAAGCAAGCAAGTCTATATTCCAGCATTTAGAAGCCTTATCCTTGCAATTCAACATACACATCGCACTTCATGGATTTGGCCGTTTCAGTGGTAGATACCGGTTGACTGCTAGCACCAGCAACGTTGTCCTGTATCGGTGTGTCAGCAAGTAGCGCCGGAGCACTCTCGCCTACGGTGGGTTCGTGTGGCACGAGCTCGGCCTCGTCCGAATGGGCCAGCAGCCTGCAATAAAATAATCGATAGCGTCACGACGCGATGAGAGTCATAGACAATAACGTTCCCGTACCATTCCATCGCCGGCTCCACGCCTTTATTACCGGTGATCTCCAAGGCCTTCTCGCTGCAACAAAACCGTCGAACCGTTAACGTAGGTTAGGCTCCGACGACGTGACGTCTATTATCTACGAACTTACGCCTTGGACATGCTGAAACCCATGTCCACGAGGATGTCTATCACGCCCGACGACATTTCGCGCTGCTCGCTGCCACGTTCGGCGAATGTACCACCTTGAAATAGTCGTTCGGGACGAGCACCGTCGTCCAAAAGTTAAATGTCACGTCGAATCGACGCGCTACTTATACTCCAACGCAGGCTCGAATCGCTTGCGAGATGGCGACAGGCTCACGAGCACCGATTTCGAATTTGGGGGATCAGGCAGGATTCTTCAGTAACCATCTCGCAATAGACGATACAAAATCGTAATATCGATCAATGAATCTCCCGCGAATAATGGCAGAGAATAAAATCGCAATGAAACGCTCGCTGTTCACTTGTGTGACTACTGATGTATTATAAACTCTGCACAAAAAAAATTCGTCTCACTGGAACGTGAAATATTGAAGGCTCGAGATCTTTGTATAACAAAGTTTTATTTTTATATATTTTTAAAAGAGGATTACACATCTGCGAACCGAGTTTCAAGTAGGTAGTAGACGTAATGCTATTTATTTTTGCATTAAATATCGTTTACATTCAACAAAACATTCAGGCGTTTTCGTAATACATCTTTTTCATTAGCTTCATCGTTAATAATAATAATAATAATAATAAGGCATGCGAGAATCAGAATAAATCAATGGCTAAAGACAAAAGATTAAAAAATTAAAAAATTGGAATAAAACAGGAAAGAAAAATATGGCAATTATATTTTCAATAGTACCCTAGCAGAGACAGGACCTAACAGAGCGTAAAATCGAAGTGTTGGTTATCTAGCTTAAAAATAAAAGTTTGTTTGAAAGTGGTGGTCATCTAGCTTAAAATATAAAAATCTGTTTACAAGTGGTTTGATCGACCAAAAGAATAAAAAGAGCACGTGTTCACAGATTTTGTTTTGGGTAATAAATTTAATATTCTTGCGACGCTTTATCGCCCTTTCCGGAACCGCCGGTACCGGTCTTCTTTGGCAGCAGGACTGCTTGAATATTCGGCAGGACTCCACCTTGAGCAATGGTTACTCCAGACAACAATTTGTTCAGCTCTTCGTCATTCCGAATTGCCAATTGTAAATGACGTGGGATTATCCTGTGGAAGATGGGCATTTATTTATTTACACAATTTCAATGAGATACATGTTAAATACAAAAATAGAAACAACAGCAAATATTACGAGTATTCACATTATTATTACATTAGGGCCGGTATTCATAGTCGGTTTCTTATATTCAAGGACGTCTTCAGTATAATCTTAAGATGTCATAAATCAATTACAGAACCGTATTAACGTCTTAAGACATTCCTTCAGATGGTCTTAAATATAAGAATGGACTATGAACACTGGTCTAGGTTTCTTCGTTTTATGTCCATTTCTACCAACGTAGATTAATATTAATCTCGGTTTAACTTACTCTTTATCTTTTTCTAATTCTTAGAACTAAAAAAAGATAAAGATTAAGTCGAACCGAGATTAAAGTTAATCTACATTGATAAAAATGGACATTAGCTAAACTTCCTGCATGGTTCATCTCTTTTCTCTTCTTCTTTTCACGTTGAAGAGAAAAAGAGAAAAGATGAACTGTGCACAAGAAGTTCAGCTAAAACAAACAGACCTATTATTGCAAATCGAAATGACAGTGCTAATTATTTTTAGAAAGATTATAATTTAAAAAATTAGCTTAGTTATAATTTAGGAACCATTCTACGTTTTTGCTTTAACAACAAGAATAACAAGGAAAACACACAAGCTTTTTTTATTTACATATTTATATATTCGAATAATGTAGGCAATCCACGTTGGACAAGGTTAAACGCAAAACATATAAATATCCATCAAGCACAACTACAATTATATATACAATTTGCAAAAATTCAAAAGAAAATATAGAACATTAAATAAACATAGAAATTACGAGACGTAACAGATTTCTTTGAAACAAACGAGCGAGATATAAAGCCCGGTCTACAATTGCGTAAACGTGGTTGTAAGCGGTTGTAGTTGTAAGAAATTAACCAATCATGTCGATAATTCTTCTCAAATTCAACTGTGATTGGTTAATTTCTTACAACTACAACCGCTTACAACCACGCTTACGCAATTGTAGACCGGGCTTAACGTCGCGCTTGCGAGCCGTGTTCCGGTTCGAGAAATATCGCCGAGGGCAATCGAGAAGTTTCTTTGAAGCAAGTCGGTTAACGGTGGAGATCCATACTCCCCTTGTACTACGCCTGGAGACGAGGGTAGTGCAAAGGAAACCGGGCGAGACGCAGAGAGATAGAAACAGGAAGTCGCGGCGATAGCGAGAGAGATGGAGCGAGAGAAAGCGCGCGCGCGTGAGAGAGAAAAAGAGAGAGCGCGAGGAAGAGTGAGAAAGAGAGAGAGCGAGAGAGGGCTTGCCTGGTCTTTTTGTTGTCCCTGGCGGCGTTTCCAGCCAGCTCGAGCACCTCGGCCGCCAAATATTCCATCACGGCGGCGAGATAGACCGGCGCACCGGCGCCGACGCGCTCCGCGTAGTTGCCTTTCCTCAGGAGACGATGGATTCTGCCCACGGGGAACTGCAGCCCAGCCCTGCTGCTGCGGGTCTTCGCCTTCCCCTTGGTTTTGCCTGGAAAAGGGACACGCTCGAGGAGGTGCCGTCGTCGCCGTCCGGCGGCGCGAGACCCTCCTCCCTTCTTTTCTCCTCTTTTTACTCACCGCCTTTGCCGCGTCCGGACATGGTGCCTCGCTGTTAAAAGTCGAGCGCGTTTGCTTTTCTCGTGCACGACGGAGGAACGGGGGAAGAGAGAGTGCGTGAAAGAGTGCGCCTACGTTTCACGCCGACACGCCGACACCGAGCGCTGAAAGCCGAATGAAGCCAGCGGCCCGCGCAACCACGACGGTCGCGCGCATGCACGCCGGATATTTTGGCGGCGATCGCTCGTTTGCGCGGGAACGGCTCAACAGCCACCGATCGCGCGACACGTCCCGCCCCGACGAAAGTCCCTGCCCCGCCGGCGAATTATCTCGCGTCACTAGACCGTTACGAGATCCGGCGCGAGCCCGGACGAATGTTCGCGCGAACGCCTCGCGAAATGCGCACTACGTCCATTTCTACTAATGTAAATTAATTTTAATCCGGTTTAACTTATTCTCCATCTTTTCCGAATTCGTAGAACTAGAAAGAGATTATAGGCAATTTCGATTAATTTAACCGGCAATTAATTTGTTTATATAAACGTCGGTATAGTGTTTTATTAAAATGGGCAAAATTAGCCAAGTTTTTAATCGTCTGATGTCTTAATATTATGTCCATTTCTACCAATGTAGCTTAACTTTAATCTCGGTTTAACTTAATCTGTATCTTTTTCTAGTTCCTACGTCCATTTCCACCAATGTAGATTAACTATAGTTCTAAGAATTATGGCCATTTCTACCAATGCAGATTAACTTTAATCTCAGTTTAATTCACTCTTCATCTTTTTCTAGTTCTAAGAATTAGAAAAAGATAAAGAGTAAGTTAAACTGAGATTAAAGTTAATCTGCATTGGTAGAAATGGCCATAAAGAGATAAAGAGTAAGTTAAACCGATACTAAAGTTAATCTACATTGAATGGTGGAAATGGACATTAGAACTATAGAAAAAGATAGAGCAAGTTAAATCGAGATTAAAATTAATCTACGTTGGTAGAAATGGACATTAATGTTAATTTTAATCTCGGTTTAACTTACTCTTTATCTTTTTTCTACTTTTAAGAATTAGAAAAAGATAAAAAGAGTTAGTTACATTGTTAATCTACAGTTAATCTACATTTACTACGTTTACGCGAGGCGTTACTTCTGTAGTAACTTACTCAAATTATCGTAACTTACGATAATTTGAGTAAGTTACTACAGAAGTAACACTCGCGTAAACGTAGTAATTGATAGAAATGGATATGAGAACGAGAAATTTTAATTTATTTAACAAAATTGAACAAAATTTCTAGCTACGTAAGTTGTTATCTCTAATCTTTTTCCATACGTTAAACAACAACAATTCTATTCCTGCTGTGATAAGAGGAATACAATAGGGGTATTACTTGATAAGTTAAGTGCCAGTTTACTTGGTTGGCGATTAAGTTAACAACAAACGGCTTACAACTAAATTTCTAACTATATAATACTATAATAATATGTCTCTAATCTTATATAATAATAGGTCTCTAATCTTTCTTTCCATATATCAAATAAAGAATAAATAATTTTATCCATATTAATAAAATGTGTGATACACATGGTATTACTGGACAAATTAATCGCATGATTAAATTAATCGAAGTTTGATCGAAGTCGCTCTAACAGAAGAAAAATTAAATTATGCATTAGACAACGAATTGTACAATTAGAAATTTTGCTGCAATTCTGCCGATTGAATTAATCTCCAATTAAATTAATCCGAATTTGATCGAAGTTGCTCGTTTTTTAATAGACATCTTATCACTTACGTAAGAATAATTTGTACATTTCTATTCGAATGCTCTACATAGAGTAGAACAAGACGAGGAAAGGAAATTTTAGAAAAGAGAAAACGTTTAGTAAGGGAAAACGATAATCTTGGAATAAAGGAAATGTGCGACATTTTTAGAAATGTATAAACGTCGATTATTTCGAAATCTGATTTAATTTTGTCCTCGATTGGACATGATCGCACATTTACAATTGAGTCGGTATAGAATCGAATTAAAAAAATATATATGTATACAGTTGTCTACAGCGCGTAGCATCGAGTTCCTTAAGCTAAACTAAGACTTATGCAAGACTAGTAATCATTTTGTTATTAAGAATCTACAATAGTCCCAGTTTACATTTATCTACCCGATTGTTTCCTATTTAAAAAAAAAGTCACGCCATTCTGCAGAAATTTGTCTTTGGCTGTTCTCACAAAATTAGAGATATTAACACAAGTAATACAAATTCGTGTTCGGCGAATTAATAATATTCAAACTGTGCGACACATGGTAACTATTTTAATAGAGTATGACTGTTATAATAGTAATCTATCATAATAGTTTATCTTATGCGTCCTGACAATTACTTGCTCTAAACTGCTACTATATCTTGCAAATCTCGGGACTTGTAAAACGTTTGCATTGTCGTGATCATTGGCGTTACGTTTACGCTAGTGACTTAATAATAACCGTTAATATATCTCGTTTTTGTCGAAAATTAGAACCTCCAATCCCATGGCACACAAAGAACACCGTCGCTCATAACAGAATAATAATGAGTAACCCAGAGCATGACGCCCTCGAGCGATGGTGCTAGATCCGTTTTGTGCAAAAGCAGTCGCTCGCAGCATTGTATCATTAGATCCGGCGTGATGCTATCATCCTTGTTAAGAGCAGCTAAACCTAGTTCCTTGATGGTCTTACGATGAAGTTCTCGCTCCACGTGTTTTATGCTACAAATGTGCGCCAGTAGTAATAACGTCTATATTGATCTAAGTTTAATAAAAAATCTGAGGTGTCTTACTTATTATAGTGATATAGTCTTTTCGTAGCCTCCTCTAAATTCTCCGTAATAAAATTCACCAAGAGAAAACTTGGACACGATGATGGCACGATGAATTGTCCGGTCGGCGATAACATCAAAGGACCTGCTTCGCTACAAGATCATAAAATACCATTTGCATAAGATCTGAAGTCATCCACAAGCAACGATATTTATACAGCAATACTAACGCTTCGATGACAATTTCGTAAGCTGATAGACTGGCCGGCCAAGAACTCGGATACTTTCTTTTGCCACGATAATCTGAGAGCGTAGTCGTGAGTTGTCGCAGCTGTTGCTCATACTGGCCGACCATTACCTTAGGCATGAATTTCCTGCACATATAGAGCACCCTGAGCCTTACCATAACTCAAATAATATGATATATTACGCACCGTCGACCGACTTTAATGTCGATGAGTACTTGGGACACTGCTTTCTCAAACGCCGGCAATTTCAACAACACAACGTCATGTTTTTTTACGTTCTTTATTAGCTGCAAAAAACAAAGGAGTTTAATACATGTAAAAGCATAAATATAATCAATTATTTTGACAGAGATAATCAGTTATTTTCAACTCACGTCAAGCCAATTGTGCCTAACTTCCCCAGAATTTAGCATAACATTGCCTTCTAAACTGATACCAGTATCGTTTGCGAATACGAGAGTACGGTTCCTCAGCACCTCCATCGATTCCGGATGATGTTCGGCTAAGGCTTGAAAGGCTAATAAACAGCCACGATAATGAGCGATATTCCAGCCACAGTCCCATATGATATCCTTCAGACCCAACTCGCTGCACAGTACTTTCTCCAGTTTCTCCACCTCTTCTCTCACTGGTCTACATGCCTCCAGTTTAACATGTACTTCATTAATATGCTTGTCTAGATATGCCCTAATCAGAAACACATGTAGGAATATAATAGCAATACTTGGTATTTTAAGCATATTTCAATGTTATATTTACTTCAACGTATCTGGTTCCGTATTAATCTTGCGTTTCATAATAATCGACGCGTAGATAGGATCGTCTTCCAACTCCGAAAAGTCCATCCTTTCTCCAGAATATGCACGTTGCCAAAATCTGGATTTGTGCTTTGTGATAGGAGGTTTCTGCTCCTCGATTTTGTCGACAAACGTCGTGGGTAGATCGCATGTTTTTAAAATGGAAAGTATCGCTTGTCTCAGATCCTTTTCTTTCAACTGTATGTTAACAAGCGTAAATTTACCAGCCTTCACGTCTTTCTCATCTTTCGATCGCAGATAAAAGGGCAAGGTGGTCGGTCGTATAGGTTGCTTCTGTTGCAGATTTTCTAAGATTGAACTTAATTGCTTCAAAGAGTTTTCATTCACCGTCTGCAAATAGTAAATTATAGTCAATTACGTAGACGAATATAAATAATACTTAATATAGTATGCATGTATATATAATTTGCATTAATATATATAATTAAAGATAAAAATAAGAAAATAATAGTAATAATATATCTGCAGTATAATATACAGAGTGTTCAAAAAACATTTGGTCAAACTGCCTTCCGTGAATTATTATTTATGAGAAAATGTGATACAAACATCCAAACATTATCTGATATTGTTTGCATATGATAACGAAATGTAACTGATTGCAATCAAACCGAAGAATAACGATAAGACATACTATTTTGATTTTCAAGTGCAAGCGTGTGGTCTTTCAAATTATGCATATATTCAGATTCTAGTTTTGCTAGGAATGGACTTTGATCAAGTCCTTTTATCTACTTGGATAAACAATTTTCATCAGCAATTGGCTTAAATTGGCCCCAATTGTCTTGTCAAAGAAACAGTGTATTGTATGTCTACTAAAATCCATACTTGACTAAAATCCATGCTTGATTAAAAGGCCATAATTCGAGAAGAGAAAGCGCTAGCGAATCTATATTCACATGACAGCCTGTCATCAATCTAATTAAATATTAGTAAAATTTAGGCCCTGCGCACAATGGAGGAATATTAGATATTAGGAATAGGAATTAGAGTTTTATAATCAGTGACCTAGTTTACACTGTGCGTTTAGGCCGCGGCCTATACCCCAAATTCGACCTAAACGATCGCTGTAAACACTTGGTAGGTGACCTCAGGTCACCTTCTAGGTCGAATTTTGAGTATAGGCCGCGGCCTAAACGCACGGTGTATTCGTAGCCAGTTTCCTCAATGAACACTATAGATAAATAACAAGTTATGTTGTGTTTCGTATAACACATTTATGTCTTATATCTTATTAATATCCATTGTGCGTTACGTTCAATATTTATTGAGGAAACTGATTCTAAACTTTCAATTCCTATTCCTAATATCTAATATTCCTCCATTGTGCGCAGGGCCTTAGTTAAACATTTCAGAAATATTGTGTAAAGAAAATAAAAGAATTAAAAAGAGAACTAATAGAGAAAAAGAGACAGAGCTCTCATAAGCTACTCACTCCAATGCACTCTAATAGGTTGGCGTCACCGGAATGACCGGAATCAACGTATTGGAGTGCATTGGAGTAAATAGGAGCATGTTGGGGCAGGTGACATGAACAAACCTACAGTTTTAAGAATTTTCGCGATTCCTTTGCATCAGAACTCTGCGAGTTCCAACTTCCATTTCTTCATATTAAATAAAAAAATAATGTACAACGCTTTCTTGCTTATGTCAACTTTTGCGGTTAATGATCCGTCTGAATTAAGTCGTCACGCTTGGAAATATTTATATGCGAGCCTTAAGCAGGACCGCATTTATCGCGAATAATTGTCCAATTTCCGACAATGTCAAAACGAAACAAGATACAATTTTAATTTAATTTATACAGAAAGACTGCAGCTGTTGTAAAAAAATGGCCTGCATTAAAAAAAATGAAATATATATACATATATATTACAGATATCCTCTCTAAATTCAAATTAGCAGTACATATCCTGTTAACTTCGTTCCCAATCCAATCTGTTCTCCCGTAAGCAAATGTCGTGACGACAAACACGCATATGGAATCAAGAAAACAGGCTTGCTCGAGAAAAAATAAACGTTCCGCTCCGCTTCTTTTAATTGCGGTTTTCCTACGATTGTTCCACGTCCTTTCTCGGACGAGCGGGTCTGAAATGCTGTGTGTTACACGTTTCTGCGGCGTACGCTTCGCGATCTCTCAATGCGGCCCTGCTCGTGCGCAAACAATTATCTCACTGATAAACGACGCAAACATCTGCCCGATGGTAAAAAATTTATTCCGATTCCGAGCAACCTTCCACGCACGTGCGCACGTCCAAAGATCGCACTATTCCGTCACGGACGGGGCAACACGTTTTCGCACGTCTAAAAATAATGCCGTTCACCGCATTTGCTCGTGTCCGCTATCACGCCACGATGACTGCGCTACCGATTTCTTTATGCGGCGCTTTGACAACGGCACACGTGCACCTTGCATGCCTCCCGTCCTTGAAGAGAGATGGGTGGTCGGAGTGACTCCGGTGTAGGCAGGAGAGAAAGCAAAACAAATAAGAATGTAATAAATACGCGTGGCAAACACCGCGCTATATTCTTCCTTTCAATTACGCTTCTTGCAGTCGTTATCTTTACTCTCTTCCTTTCTCCGAGGTATATAAATGCGGCTCAAAAGCTTTCTAAATGCTCGAGAAAGTATATCGACAGCTCGATTGTTTCTGGCCGTGTCTTGTCTTATACATTTTACGTTTTAACGTACATTTGCGGGACCTGCAGAAAGAAAACGATATGGAAGGAATATCGAATGAAGCGAACATGATCTCTCTGCGTTGTTTTACGCGAGTTGGAAAAGTATGAAGGATTTACGAAGCTACTCAACGACGCGTCATACAATCCTACTCCAGAATAGCGACGTGCTCGTCTGAACTCAGGTAGATCCTTACCCTCTGCGTGGGGTACTGGCCGAACAGGTCGGGATGGACGGTGAAGTAAAACGGCCGCAACGCGGTGGATACTTCGCCGGTGCTCAGGGCCCTCACCGCGTCCCTCCTGCAAAAGCTGTCAGAAAGAGCCGTCAGTTCCCGGACAGGCTGTCTGCCGTTTACCGCGAGATAACGTCAGAGGCTTCGAGAAGTACCCAGATAGCAAAATGCTAGCAGTATGCCAGCAATTGCCAGCAGATTCGATCATGATTTTAGAGCAGATTCCTATCCACTGTGTCCTCTTTAAGCTCGGTTTCTGCCATTACGACTTGCTAGCCATAATATAACAGAAATGCAGCAGGAATGGAGCATACCTTGCCATCATGATGTGATAATGCAGGTTCTGTCGTTTTCTGATACATTTCTATTGATATTAGAAAAACAGCAGATTGTGCTCGGCTATTGCTGGAATTCTACTAACACAAAGCTGCATATCCACCAAAGGAACATAGAGCAACATTTGTGTTTCTGTTGCATGTTTTTGTAAAGCTACGTATTCACCAAAGGAACATTGAGGAATTTTTTTTTAAACAAATATACATACATACTGGAACTTGGAACTTTTACGGAAACATATAACAGAAACACAATGTTGTTCTATGTTCCTTTGGAATGATGCCTACAATCAAGGAAGAAATTAGATCAAGAAGCTTAAAGTATTGTCAAAACTACCTAATCATCTAATAGACTTGCAAAGACGCTCCATAGTGACAGAGGACAAGTTAAAAGGTTGAAGACATCGAATACTCGAATTATCAAACCGGTAACGCAATTCACATAAGAGGATGGAGGTCAATGGACACCTCCACCTCCCACATTATCGCCCTCGCTCAAATAATCTGCTTATAGTTGAATTCTCTGATTGCAGAGATACTCGCTAAGAACAAAAAGAATGTTCCTTTGGATATGCAGCTTTAAAGTTCCAGTATGTATGTATGTATATGTTTGTTTCCAAAAAAAAATCCTCAATGCTTCTTTGGTGAATACGCAGCTTAATATGCACACAGTTTGCAATACATGGCTCTATCTGAGTAAACATGAAATTTTGCGTTTCCGTTACCATCTCCCCAGCGTGCAGTACATGGTTCACTGCCTCGCACCCTCCCTCGTCGCCGTCGTCGCCGTCGTCCACGCCGTCCTCCCGGCAGCTATATTATTGTCGATATGTGCGGGTCTCATGTCACGCGGCCGATCACGCAGCGGACGTGAGGCCCGTCACGTCACAGATCCTCTCTCACTTTCCGCTCTCGCGAGGGATGCGCCGCCTCCTCTTTCCTCACCCCTTTCTCCCGGATAGGTACCGCGCTTCGCTCCGGGGATTTTTTTTCAAAACGACGGGAACCGTTCGACGCCGACAACTGGGCGAACGGGAACAGTCGGTGGCGAGAACGCACCGCTACGCACCAACACGCACTGTGACTGTGAGTTGTGACGCGCAGTCGACGACGACCGCCGATATATACAAAAAAAAAAACAATGCGCGCGGGCGCCGCGAATCGCGAGCACGACGCCCACCGACAGTAAATCTTGGAGTAAATGCTCCGAAGCTCCGAACTCGATTACGGTCGTCCTGTGAAACTGTCGGTAAGTTAGATCGGGAAACATCCCAGACAACACTGATTTTGGAGATTGTGTTATCTGGGATAGTGAAGAAATTAAATATTTAGAATAATCCCGGAAAAGAAGTAAATTTATTTCCCAGATTTTTTAAATAAATTTACTTCTTTTCCGGGATTATTCTTGGCGCTAACCGAAATAATTTAAAGCTACAATAAAACACGAAATTCAAAAATAAAACAGTAAAATCCGCGAACGGTTCTATTCATACGAAAAATCGAACGCTTTAAAATTCGAATTATCAAAATTCGATTGAATAATATTACATATATATAACTTTATCTTAAATCTGAATCTTCCATTATTAAAGTTAGTTAATAATATTAATATATATAGTTATAATAGTAATATATAATTTTAATAATAGTAATAATATTGATATATAATATCAATAATAGTAATATTAATATATAATATTAATAATAGTAATAATAATATTAATATATTATTACTATTAATCACTAATTATTTATTAATTACGAATAGTATATTAATAATACTATATTAATAGTATTAAATTAATGATACTATTACTTACTGTCATTAATTGTTATATATTAGTAATTTTAATATTTCATTAATTTTATTATTATTTTATAGTACTACTAATATTAAGAAATTGTATTGTTATTTAATATTAACATATTACTACTAATTATATTATTATTAGTAAATATAACAATAACAATATTATATTCAGGGGCGTAGCCAGGATTTTATTTTGGGGGGGATGTTTAAAAAATTAAAATCACAGAACAACTCATAACTTTTTTAATTAAATGAGATAACAAAATATTCGTTCAGGACATTTTCTTTAGACCTTAAAGCATTTAGCATTTTATTTCTCTCTTGGCTTTCAACCTTTCATTTTCATATTTTCATATGAGTGAAGCCCATGTTGCGCACAGAATAAATCGGACACAGCTAGGTTAAATGAATCGGCTTCGCCCCTCCCCCTGCATCCCCGCATTAAAAAATTAATCATATCCTAACTGCTTCAACCGCGGAGATATTAAACTAAAATGCCCAGACGTTGTTTTATTGATAAAATACTACTGTGTCCAATTTATTCTGTGCGCAACTGGGACATACATCTCCTCTTAATTGTCTGTTCCGTCCAGTCCCGTCATATAATATTTGGTTCCAAAATTTCGGGGGGGGGATTTATCCCCCTAATCCCCCCCTCCCTCCTGGCTACGCCACATGATTATATTAATATATTATTGCTATTAATAACAGTATAATAATATTATAATTAATATAATTTTGATATCAATAGTATTATTAGTAAAGAAAAGTATTATCAGTAGTATTATCAATAGTATTATCAGTAAAGAAAGGAAAGAGGAATCTGATCGGAGATCAATTATATGAAAACGAGATAAGAAAGATACTCGCCCTCTCGTCCCATGTTCGCCGATTATTATTATCGTTCCGCGAAATATATTTTAGGCGCGCTGATTATCGCGTCAGCGGAATTCGTCAAATCGGACGGCGGATAGAGAATGATAAGGATCATATAATTCTATCCCACACGACCGTGCACGACCGCCAGGCGCTGTTGACGCTGCACAGTCGCGATTTATCGCCTCCGCGGATCATCATATCATCGTGGGATTTGCCGAGCGCCGCCGCTACGGTGGAACTATCGCGGCCTCAACTCGCAGGGTAAAGATTCCCACGACATACGCTGACAGCTGTCCCGGACCACCAGCGTGAGAGCACCGTCAGGATCTTCCGGCTCCTTCCTCGGCTCGCCTCACTCTCGCCTGCCGTCACGGATTGTTCCGCGAGGATGAGCCGCGCCGCCGACCTCGCGTAGCTCGATCGACGGACAACAGCGGACGGATCGCCGTGTGAAAGGACATCGTGTCGCTTCCCGCGTTATAATGGTAAGTAACCTGCGTCGCGCCGTGCGCCCAGGATTTCGTCGACGTCCGTCCCGCGGAGGTCCGCGGCGAATTCGCCGATTGCCGTTCGAAAAATAAAGGACAAGGATAAGGAAGCGACAAGGAAACAGCCCGCCAAACGTCCGCCTTCAGGAACATCTGCTTTCAGCGCGGTCTGCGCACCGCCACCGTCATCGTCGATCGCCGTTGAAATCGCTCTCCCCTGCCCGTGATAACGCAGTCCAGTTCCTCGTGTCCACGTGTGCGACGTACCTAAATAATGCCGCTTGCCATGACTCATACGAGCGATACGAGACACAACGCTTCCATGTGACTTGCGATCACAAGGAATTCGGATATGATAACGACGCCCGTAAGTAACGCCTCCACGCATCTGCTTTCGGGGAGATGCTATTAGCTCTAACAGCGTCGGTCTATGTCACCTACTGAAAGTTGGACAAGGATAGAGCACACTCATAGAGCTAAATGCGTGCTCGCCGAACGCAGCCTAAGTGCGTCCTAAAGCAGTGTCTACAATGAGATTTTAAGTCGTAAGATTTAACGTATCTACCAATCACAATCAAATGGCGGTCTTTTAGAATGCTCAACTCTGAGGCTGGGTCTACAATAGGGTGTAGTAAGCTTTAAGCCCTAAGAAATTGACCAATCACAGTAGAATTTGAGGAGAATAATCGACTGTAATTGGTCAATTTCTTAGGGCTTAAAGCTTACTACATCCTATTGTAGACCCAGCCTGATTGGTCGATATGTTAAGTCTTACGACTTAAAATCTCATTGTAGACACCGCTTAACAGCCGTTGTAATTTTGCAGAAAGAACGATACTTGGAAGACACGTCTAGGAATCCATGTGTAATAAATATGTACTGACGTGTGCTGCGACGTGTGGAAACCCTGTTAGTATCCGTTCGCTCTGTTCTCTGTGGCTTGTGATTCGCGTGCCCTTCTGTCTGCAGCGTATTCTTGATGTTACAGTTAAGGTGACACTTGGTTTTGTCATGCGGAATAGATCAATCAGTATTATCTTTGGGTCCCTCATCTTATGGGCTGTGGCTACATACTTTTTATTTTTGGATCAACAATCGGTCGGCAAGGATCAGGATAAGGTAAGATCATTATAATGCTATGATCAATTGGATGGAGATTTAAGATTGTAATCGTAATCCTTGTCTTTAGGACAAAGACAAGCTATCAAATCAAATCAGCAAATTGGAGAAGCAAGTAAAACAGCAGATAATTATAAACCAGGAGCTTCTGGAAGGAATCAATGAGAGCAAACGTCTTAAGAGTAAGATCGGTTAAAAAGAGTTTATGTTCTATACACATTTGAGAAAATAGATAAATCAAATACAATATATGATTTGTCATTTTAGAAGAATACGATAGATTAAACGCTGCCCAATTGCCAATACCAGATGACACAGAGAAAAATAAACATGACAAAAAACATGAAGCCAATAAGAATAAGAGTATATTATTGCAAAAAATCGAAAACAAAGATAAGTGGAAGATGTCTAAAAATGAACAGAGGCCGACACAGGATGTTGTCTTATCCGTAATATATCAATCTATATATAATAATGCTATATCATTTATGAATATAATCTTTATTTAATCTCAGCAATGTCTCACATTCTCAATTTTTCAATCTCGGTAGACTGAGACAACACATAGTACTCCCTCGAGGCAAAAGCTTCCCGATGGATCTCCAATAATAGCTATTTTGGTCGTTTCTTGTAATCGTATTACAGTAGAGCGGTGTCTAAACCAGTTAATTAGATTAAGACCTAGTAAAGAACAGTTCCCAATAGTTGTATCGCAAGACTGTGATCATCGACAAACTGCTGATGTCATAGCAAAATATAGAAACCAGCTGCTACATATAAAGGTACTATATGTAAAGATAATTTGTGTATATCATTATATCCATTATTTAAGAAAGAGAATTCTTGATTTCTTTCAATGAGATTATACTTCAACTTGTGTATTTATATGAAAATCTTTATGATCATCACAGCAACCTGATCAATCCGATATTGAAATACCACCTAAAGAAAAGAAATTCAGAGGATACTTCAAAATCGCACGTCACTATAAATGGGCGTTAAATCAAGTATTCCTAAAGCTTGGATACAATACTGCAATTATAGTTGAAGGTACAATTAATGTAGCAACCAAATTTATAATTCTTTATCAGCACAAGTATTACATAATGAATGCAAAACATCTCTACGAGATATAAGATATAAGATATTTAATTAAGATTGCTTGTGATTTTTATATAGATGACTTGGACGTCGCTCCAGACTTTTATGAGTACTTCCTGGGGACTTACCCCCTATTAGTTAACGATAGCTCTCTATGGTGTGTATCAGCGTGGAATGATAACGGTAAAGCTGGCTTGGTGGACGAACATGCGCCACATTTACTTTATAGGACAGATTTCTTTCCTGGCTTGGGTTGGATGCTCACGCGTGATTTATGGCTGGAGCTTGCGCCAAAATGGCCCAAATCGTAAGCACAATTTTAAATTTTACTACTGTAACTTGATTTATTACCGATCTGTAATATCTGCGTTTTTAATAACACATCTTCTGCTTATATAGCTACTGGGACGATTGGATAAGGCAGCCGGAACAGCGTAAGAATAGAGCTTGCATCCGCCCGGAAATCTCACGAACCAGAACATTCGGCAAACTTGGAGTCAGCAAGTACTTCTTTTTATCCATATTTTTTATTTATATATTATACATTAACAAAATATTTTTAATAATTATAGATAGATATTAACTCGAGACTGTGATAATAGTTTGAATAAATTTAGTCGGCATTAAAATTTGTTTTGCTATTTCTAGTGGCTTATTCTTTGAAAAACACTTGAAGTACATCAAGCTGAATGAACAATTTGTGCCTTTCACCAAGATGAATCTATCCTATTTACTAAAAGTAAGGGAGCAAATGTCAAACGCAAATACATGTGTATACTAAATGCAAAGTGCATTATAATCGTTGTGTCCACTTTCAGGATAATTATGACATAGCTTTCGTCAACCAAGTGTATCAGTCGACAGTGGTTAGCTATTCAGAATTGAAAAGTGGGAATATAGTTGCCCCTGGTCCAGTACGGATACCATACTACACTCGTCAATCGTTTAAAAATACTACCAAATTACTTGGTTTAATGGACGATTTCAGGGTAATATATCTTTTTTCATCAAGATTCTCGTACTTCATTTTAAACTGCATTGTCTCAAAATTCTGTAATACATTATAGAGCGGTGTGCCGAGATCAGGATACCGCGGGGTGGTGACGTTTTTCTATAATGGAAGACGCGTACATTTAGCACCGAGTGCAAACTGGAGCGGTTACGATATAACATGGAGCTAACACATGATTATGTTCTACAAAGACTTGTAGATTGCACGAATATCGCGTGCATTTCTTCTTTGATATTCAACAGACTAGGTGAATATATCGATTGTGACGAAGTGACAGTGAAATCTGTGTTTATGTCTACAGCGTACGGCTATGCTCTGTAGAATTAAGTAGAAGCCGGTATTACATTCCTCATGTAATCGGTTTTGAACATGATCCTTCTTGCAGAAAGATATCATATATTTCAATAAGTTTATTATATGTGATATATGTGTAAATGAATATTACATATATGTATTCATTTACAATGCATATATCATGTATTGTATACCTGCGTTTCTAAAAATTTATATTCATTGTTTTCTGGTACATATTTAAATGGACTGCTGAAGTTGATCGTATCTCATGTACATAAAATGCCGTAGTAATATCGACAAAAGCAATACTTTTGATTAATTATCACGTATCTTCCAAAACGAGAATGTGTTGATATATTTTTACTCATACTGCTTTTGAAGATTAATTTTGTTATGAGGTCATGTGATGTATGACAAATGAAGTATATAATTTTATCGAAAAACCCAATTAAACTCTGCATCTATTATTTATTCCACTGTCCACGAGTTTACTGGGTCTGTCCTATATAATCTACCTTAATCTAAACTTATTTTTACAGATAAAATATTTTCCAAGATATTTTCCAAAGTCTAATAATATATCAATACTTATATTTTAATATATAGATAATTATATGGATTTTATGACAAATACAAGATAGATAAACAAAAAAAATATATTTTACATGCTTTGTATTTATATTTGTACAAGGTGTAACAACAATAATCAAGCAAATTATTATTTAGTTTGCTGTTTATATTCACAGAACAAGTACAATTCTATGTTTTCATACGAAATGAACGATTCTACGTTCTACGTGCGTTCAGTAAGCGCACTGAAAATTACACACGTTCGTTTCCCTATAATTGTCTAGTTACCTGATGCGTCCCGAGTCTTGAAAACATAATCTTTGCAACACGACCAAAGTACTATAATGAGAGATTTTAAGATTTATACCACATGCGACTGGGATATTTCGATTTCTCATGTGGTATGTCGGCTGGTAGCCCAGGAGTTGGATCTGGAAATATTGTCGGCTCTTCTTTCGGTGGCCGTGGCCTCGATGTGTTATGCACTTTAGCCTCACAAAAGTATCCGTATGGTGGACGTTCTATATTCATATTCTTACGAACACAATCGTCCAAGGCAGCTTGTGTCTGTCGGCATCTATAAGTGACATTCATATTATTATTCACGTAATTATTCTGTCACCATGCTATTGTAATTAATACAAAATATCGAATGAAGAATAAATCTGGTAGGATATAAACGTACGGAGTAAATTCCAACGTTCCCGATGATCTTTCAAGGCAGTACATGTAAGCGTTAAAATCTTCATAGCAGTGTTTCTTCATCTTTTTAAGAACGTCTATTGCACAAGAGGTCACAGCTTTCCCTTCAACGACACAGCGACGTAAGTCGTGCTCCTCTCGTCTGCACAACATAAATTCCTAAAGAAGAAAAAAATTTCTTGCGATTAAAAGGCGATTCATTTAGAACATATGTCTTCAAGAGTTATCAGATTGCAGAGACATTTCTTATGTTTAGAATCTCGTTCTTTAACAAAACATAATTCCTTGCAAACATCGCATTCATCTTGCTCGTCACGCTATGCGAACAATCTGAACACACACACATACACAAACTACAACTCAATTAAAAGACTAAATTATCCCATAGGGCATTTTAATTTACGTGCTGTTCTAGATAAGTTTTTCGAGTTATCATTTAAAATTAATTATTACTGTACTTATTAATACTACCAATTAATATTGGTTATTAGTTAAAGCATGTACAACTTTTTTCAAGGAGGAGCAGAGTTTAAATATACTTAGGGGTTATATACCTAACCATTTTTGTTCAAATTGTGAAGGACTGAGGGTTAATGCCGGGTCTATAATGAGTCGTTAGTCGGAAACAATTTGACCAACCACACTCGATTATTCGAGAAATACTCGACTGTGGTTGGTCAATTTGCTTCCGACTAACGACTAACGACTCATTGTAGACCCGGACTCTTATACACATCTAGATGTGTATAAGAGACAGGTTAAGAGATCAAAGTTAATCTACATTGGTTTTGATATAAATAAAACGATGAAAAATAATTATTCAGAAAAGGCAAATTTCAATCATAAAATCATTCTAAATTGAAAAACTTGAAATCCAGGGGGGACATAAGGTCCTCCTTGTCCACCCCTCTTATGGGTGCCTATAAATTAAAAATACATTAGCAACCAAAGATATATTATTATTATTATTATTTACAGTGGGGCACGCATACACGTCAAACGTTATTACAGAGACACGGAGCATTATGTAACCCCTCGCAGGGGGACGGCCCGAACGCCGCAATGAACACTGTAGGTTACCAGCGGGGGTGTCCGGCTGTCGCGTGAAGTTGCAACTCACATTGTTGTACCACTCGCAGGCCTTGCCGATGTAAACGGACGCGGTTTGCAGCACCGGCCAGCTGACGTTCAGCTCCGGCACGGTTAGCTCGCTCTCCTCGGGCAGTTCTGTATTCACCCTCGCGGCCATGTTTCTTTTACAGCAGCACTCCGTCGGGACGACCTGTCATTTGCGATCGAGCCCGTCGATCATGAGAGACGCCTCGGCGCGAAACTTCCCAGTGACTTCAACGCGAAGTCATAAAACGCGTTACGCATATACGCGCGATCGAGTAACGTGACGGTAACCTAACCTCAATGGCGATCTTCGTGCTATCGATATCGCAACGCCATTCGATTCTGCGATTTCGATTGTTGCGACTTCTCGATTTGATGGTAAGAAGAGAACGTGGGAGATGTCGCGACGTGTATGAATACGAAATTATGGAATGTCGCGTAGAAAAATGTATTACTATTACTGCAGAATACTTGAATATTGTAATGTTAATCAAATTAAATAAGGAATATATAATAATATCCAATTTTTTAAAATCATTTTTCATTTCAGATTTCATTGTAATTAATCGGCGGATGATCGTCATAGTCGGTCCAAAACCTTATTGAAACAAAAAAAAATGGAGAAGATGCTGCGTAGAACGCGAAAATATAAAATATCGCGTAGGAAAAGCTATTATTGAAAAATTCTTGAATATCTCTTATAATTTTAATCTATATTCAAGAACCCTAACAGCACACGTAGATTCTGAGAATGTTCAGAGGATATCGTTAATGTATAGGATATTATAGGGATATTCTCAGTATATTAATCCCTCAAGGGTACTATGGATACGTTTGACCCCTAACTTAATTCGGATGCCATGGTATAAGGATCAGGTAGAAACGAGCCTAAAAGCCGTATCAAAAAACGGTTACCATATCGTTGAAGTACTACTTTTCCGCTTTAAAATGCTTTTTTAAATTTTCATTTTCGTCAATTAGAACCGGAGATATTGAAGATTGAATAAAAAAACGCGAAAATTTTTCTTTTTTTCAATGATTAATACTTCCGCTTTAGATTTATTAAACCTAATTGATTACGGGTTCGTTTTACGCAGAATTGCATAAACTTTATTTAAAAAAAAAGATCTACGTTGAATTAGTAATGAAATTATAATCGAAAAACTGCGACTCGGTATTTTGTGCCCAGTGTACCCATAGGCTCGAGTGAATTAATATGTGTACCCTTGAGGAATTAAATATATTCTTAGTACATTCTGTGGACGTACGGAATATTATGTGCTGTTAGGGAATATGCAATGACATCTAACTCTTTTTACTCATTTTTTTGTTCCAAATTTTCTTATAATTAATCGCGGATAATCATTATAGTCAAACCTTGAAACCAGAAAAATGGAAGAGACGCCGCCGTATGAATGTAAAAAAATAGAATATCGCGTAGGAAAAGGTATTATTGAAAAATTCTTGAATACCTCTCTCTCATAATTTTAATCTAATTAAAGAA
>NJRP01000030.1:1392056-1447663 GCA_003063835.1 Aphaenogaster floridana
TGTTTGAATCTCCTACATAGTTACTTTTGATGGTTTAACAAAATTATTTTCAGATCTGTATCTGGCCAAATTTTTAGATATTTTAGCAAAACCGTTCTTTCCGTCTAACTTTCTGATTTTTACATCACGTTATTTGTCACACATTCTCTCAATTACTTAAATGTGCGAAGTGTCAACCGTCCATGCTTGCATTGCCGCATGAAATTTCCTATTTCCGTCATAAGAAAATATCGCGGAATTTACGGTTGACAGATCACCCGAAACGGTATTGATTCAGCGGACAAAGCGAGTAAAAGGAATATTAATGGAATTAAGCTGGATTAAGGAGGCACGATATTACAAATTGATAGGGCGCTAATTAGATTCGAGTAAACCAGCAGAAGAATGGATATTATTAATACATAATTATTAATACATTAACAAGGTTGCATTGTTTTTGCGATTTCGCTGATATTGTTTCTCTTCTTTTTTTGTCTCAATTGTTCCATAGTGCAAATCGTAATTTCTATTAAAAGCAATTCCCGTAATCCCCCGCAAATATATATCGCGATTTATGAATATCTGATCGCATTATTAGCGCTGATGACTTACGCGTCCTTTTCTCGTTACGTCGTCGAGGACGGTATATAATTGCTCGATGCAATTACTTCTGCACTGAATTAATGTGGCGTTCAAGCAACATCCTTTTGATACCTTGTAAATTTCAACAGCACAGCTGTTATAAGTTCTCATGAGCGACGAGTGCATAGCACACCTCGCGGGGGACTTGGAATTTATTTATATTTATTTATATGAAAATTTACGAATAAGGGCGCATATTTTTTCGAATCCGCTCGAAGAAAGCGTCGTGGGATTACGAACGAGGAGCATCCCAAGATTCCCAAGCCGCGCTTGTCGCTTTTAAGACGTTCCGGCTTTCGAGAAAAATAAGAAGCGGAGGAATAAAGTGCCGATCGATCCTGCGATTTTCGCGAGGATAAACGTCGCGGAGCCTAGCCGGTAGAAATTACAAAGGATTCGAACGAGAAGGCGAATACTAGAGAAAACATTTCTTACAATTAGTATTTGTGTGCGCTCTCTAGTTTATTGTTTTTATCGACGTACAATATCTTGTGTGACCTTACGTGTGTCTACTTGATTACCATACCCATTCTGTCGATCTGTCTTGCTCCGACTTGACAGTCAGAAAATCCTCTCTTTAGATAATTTACAACCTCGACGTTCCATTTAGAATTCATTCCTTTAGAATTTAACGCGAAAATATTGTAATTAATGACAAAGACCGGTTACATGTGTCGTAGAATTCGCTATGTCATAATAATGGTCTCTTGTTTATTCCTATTAGTTTTCTTTTCCTGCGTCACCCACAAACGCAGATACGCTCGGCTCATTAGCGGCATAATGATACCGAGGCGTCTGCGTTTCGTTATCGCATTATGTATTTCTCGTCTTTTGTTCCCGCGTGTCTCACGTTCCATTCCAGCAAACGGGACCACACGTCCCACGTGAATACCGTCGATACGCGACGATCTTTCCGTTCTTCCCGTTAGCCGCGATAGACATACCTTAAGGGGCTTAAGGGAGTCACGAGCGTTTTCGTCATTCTGTCCAGATACCACGACGATGACGGCCATGGTCGAGTCCACGAAAGCCGAGGAGGGCGACGGTCCCGTGAAGATCGAGACCTTTGACGACATCCTACCGTACGTCGGCGAGGCGAGCAGATACCAGTGGTTCCTGTTTATTCTGCTCCTACCGTTCACCTTCGTCTACGCCTTTTTGTACTTCGCGCAATTCTTCATCACCCTCGTGCCCGCCGAGCATTGGTGCACCATCCCGGAGTTGGATAATTACAATCTCACGGATTACGAGAAGTAAGTAAGACGAGGAGAGAGGCACAAGTCCTTTCGATACTTTAGGCTTACAGTGTAGTCTTTAGCCTTTTGCTCGAAGCAAAATAATTTCTGGCAAAAAGCGTTTCCCGAGCTGCCTTAAACTTAACAATTGGGATCTGACCAACTCTTGAAACTTAAGGATTACGATTAAAGAACGGAAAACGCTTTTGGCCAAAAATTATTTAAAGACTAAAGGTTTACTACAGCCATTGTAGACTATGCTTTACAGTTTACACACACACACACACACACACACTCTCTCTCTCAAAGATCAACGTAATAGATAAACGACATTTCATATTTAGAGGATAAACAACAAAATAAATTAATGAGATATTTAGATAATAAACACAAAGCAATTTGCGCGGATCTAGTAAGATTATTGTGCAGGCGAGACTGAAAGACAAAAGATTTCCGAGATTCGTAAGTTTAACATAAGCGACAGCCTTGCAATAGCAAGGAATGAGAAGTGCAAGGTAGTGAAATTCTCTGCATCTTCATTTCATAACGACAGTTCAAGTCCGGTCGGTTCGAGCTGACCAAGACCTTGGACCACGGTCGGCTTGGCTTATATATAGATTCACTTTTGCGTGTTGTATTTTTTGCATATATGTATATAGGGTGTGTCAAATTCCCCGCACAAATTTTGTCATCTTTACAGGAATGACGACACTGATAATCTTTGGATTATTAACGATTGGAAGTTCGAGATTTTTCACGAATTAATTTTTCTTTTGGGAAAGTATTATCTAAAGATATTTTGAAGCAATAAAATTTTTCGAAATTCTAATACGATAATTATATAAATTGACAAAATACGACAGAAAATATATGGGCTGTTAAATATATATCTTATCTATTTTCTATCATAAAATTTTATTATTCATATACACACATGCGCACGCATAACATACACAACACGCGAAAGCTCCTAACGATTCAGTTAGGAGCTTAGTTTTTATTTCGTTTGAAACGAGAAATAAATTAGTGCCAGCGGCGTTTCTGTCGGGCTTTCTCGAAATTGAGTAACGCATGCCGTTTTAAATGGAAGGCATGCATAATAAAGCGTGATTGCGCCATTTAAGAAGTAAAATGAGGCGACGAAGAGAGATCCCTTCTTCCGCGTTAAACACGATTCACGTCCGAATAATTCCGTCCTTGTTTCGCGAAAAGAATATTTTTCTGGAGTAAGAAATATAATTACATCTAATTACGTTACATTTCTTGTAGGCTTTCCGCCGTAAACGTGTCAAATAGAAGTGCATAATTACGTCTTTTATTCTGTTTTTTGCTTAAGTGGAACATAAACTTTCCGCACCAATGAAAATCGTGAAATAGAACGTGTGCGAGGCGAGATCACTCGTTCTCGGCAGACGTAATTTCCAAACTCTAAATATGGTTTTCGTTAAAACGTACCATTTTCGTGTGTTTCCCAGCATTTTGGGACAATTTAATCGTCCAGTATTTTTAGCGGAAGCGTGTGTTACGCGGAGATAATTGTGCCAGACGTTCCTGCATGACTATCAAGTAGGAAAATCCGTTGTTGTGGCCGTGATTCGAATCACTCGATCTGTGATTTCTCCGTATCCGAAGTTACAGAAAACCAGTTTGGTTGTCGACCTCGAAGGGATTCCTCGGAAGAGAGAGAAAGAGAGAGAGAGAGAGAGAGGGGGGGGAGGTGGGAGAGAGAGGGGGGAAAGAGAGAAAAAGAAAGATAGAATCTTCTTTCCGTTGAAAGCCTGCCTGGCTGAACGGACTTTTCCTCCTCACCTTCCCACCGAGACGAAACCACACAGTTCTTTAGAAAACGCGAAGCGTTATTGAAATCAGCCGCGACATGACTCAAGACGATGACCCCGGATGATAATAAGAGGCACTCGTCGTCGCACGAAATGTGAATACTTCGGGGAACAGCAGAAATTCGCGTGCCTTTCAGGAATAAAACTGTTATTTTATCTTCCGCGGGATTTATGAAACGTGTAGAAACGCGTAGTCGCGTTCCTCGCGCGAAAATGGCACGTCTCCGAAGGCAGGATCGAAGAACCCGTCCACTATCGCGCTAACACCGGTCGTAGATTATAACGAGTGTGCCACTTATTTGACATCATTCGGATATCTTTCGCCGCGAGTAGGTGCGATAGCGAAATTACAGATGCTGGGAGCGCATCGCATAGGTCTATCGCTCCTCTAATGAGTTTGTTTGCGTCTGGGTTGCGACAGGATCGCGATAGGGATACCCCCGGCCACCAACGAGGAGCTGAGGCTGGAGAGCGCCACGTCGTTCTCAAGATGCTACATGTACGACGTAAATTACACCGAGCTGTTCGAGCAAGGTGTCAGGCAGGCCGATCCGTCGTGGCCGATGGTCCGATGCAAGCAAGGATGGACCTTCAACCACACGATGATACCGTACGCCTCGATCGCCGCCGAGGTAAATAAAAAAAAAATAAAGACAATATAATAAAAGCCAATGTGAGCCAACGCCGTTATCGAGGCGAAACAAATCATTTAAAAAAAAAAAGACGCGACATTACCACTCGCCATGAATCACAGTCGTCGCAGCTAATTGATTAATAAATTTGTCGACTGATGCGCTCAGCGATACGTCAACTGGCTTGGCGCGCCTCACCGGTTTTATCCTTTTCCTCTTCAAGCGCGCAGGTTCATTGTAATTTCCGAATGAAGCGAAAGGGAAACCGGTACCGAAAATACCGTTCACGCTCCGGTATTTTTTGGTGTTGCGTAATATCCGAGATAAAAATTGATTACCATACCAGTGACGTCGTCGCGCAGCGTTTATTAGTACTTTTTATCAATATGAAGTAGTAAGCTTCAGTTATATTTGCTGTTTGATATCCAATGCAATTCAAGCTTCTCTGCAATTTTATAAAGCTAAAGATAGAATATTATTAGAATATTATTTTTCAAGATAGAATATTATATTTAAAAAGATTACTTTAGTATTCGCAGCATATATCCACCTACAAAGACGTTGATAAATAAACGACAATAAAGTGAGGACAGTATTATTGATAGCAAGAATCTCTTTGCGATTATAATAACGTGTACCATTTTGCCAGCTCGAATGGGTTTGCGACAAGACTTTCCTCGGTTCCGCGGCTCAGTCGGCCTTCTTCGTCGGCAGTATCATCGGCGGCCTGATTTTCGGCTACATAGCCGATCACTACGGCAGAATCCCGGCATTGGTGTCCTGTAATGCGGTAGGATTCTTCGCCTCCATCGCGACGGCCTTCTGCAACAGCTTTTGGTCCTTCTGCATCGCTAGGATGATCGTCGGTTCGTCGTTCGACAATTGCTTCAACGTACTCTTCATCATCGGTACGTATCGTTGCGATCGAATGTAGGATACGCGAAGAATTACGAAGGACTCAAACAAATTTTCTGTCTAAATAAGCAGCCTATTAAGGAGATACGAAATAGGTATTCCACAGATTTCGTTTCTATTAATCAGTAGCTTCGATTAAAAGTACTGTGAACTTTCAATTTGAATTTTGAAAGTAGAATTCTAACGTAACGGAAATTATTATTGCTATATCTCGTCGTCGTTACTCTCGTCGTTACTGACGATAACTTTGACTGCAGTGATTGAGTACGTCGGTCCGAAGTACCGAACTCTGGTGGCGAACATGTCCTTTGGGATTTACTTTGCCGCCGCCGCTAGTCTCCTGCCGTGGCTCGCATATTGGATCGCAGATTGGCGAATTTTAAGCGTCGTCACCGCATTCCCGATGTTCGTCGCTTTTCTCGGTCCGTGGCTTGTCCCAGAAAGTGCAAGGTACGTGCCTTTACTCTTATTGTTTTATAATAAATTTGTTTTATATAAATTATCTTTCATGAAATAAAATTATTTTCTACATGGAAAGTATATGTGTGTGTATTTTGCGGCTGACAGATGCGTAATAATTGGTCTATTCTGTTTCTTAGATGGTACATCATGAGCGGCAAGATTGACAAGGCGATCGGCATGCTGAAGAAATTTGCAAAGGTAAATGGCAGGGAAGTAAAGCAGGAAGTGTTCGAGGAATTCGAAAAAAGCTGCAGAAGCATAATCGAGAAGGATCAATCGCACAATCAGTACACGGTCCTAGATCTTTTCAAGTTGCCCCGGCTGGCTCGCATCACCGTCATACTCGTTGTTTACTGGTGAGTACCAGACATCAGATCCGACCTATTTGCCCTTGCTTAAAACAATTATTGAACGAACAATTGGCTTTCAGGCTATTGATCATCCTGGTATTTGACGGACACGTTTGGAACATGAAGCTGTTGGATCCCAACGTATTCACGTCGTTCTCCTTAGCTGCGCTAACCGAGCTTCCGGCAGCGATTCTGCTGGCACTTTTCCTTGATAGATGGGGCAGACGATGGATGGGCTTCGCTTCGATGTTCATATGCGGCGTTTTCTCCTTTATCGCCATCGGCACGCCCCCCGGTAAGCTACAGCGTCACCCGCGACGATAATTAGTCTTGCCCTCAGGCTTATTCGCCTTTATTGCCAGAACAATATGGGAAGTGTAAAATTGTCACAACTGTGCAAAAAAGAAATAAAAGATAACGGGAACGTGCCAAGACAAGATCTTCAATTTTGTCGCTCTGTGATCTGTGATCCAAGTTCCGTCGGATCGTGATTCCCGACGCGAATAGCGCTCGTAAACTCGTAACACATCGCATTTACATAACCCGCGGTGTTTCAGGTGCACTAACCGTCACCATGGCGATTTTGGCGCGCTTCGGTGTCAATATCGCTGCGAATATCGGTTTCCAATACGCGGCCGAGATGTTGCCGACAGTAGTGCGGGCGCAAGGTGTGTCTCTGATTCACATTATTGGCTACTTCGCTCACATCATCGGACCTTACGTTATTTATCTGGTAAAGTATCCTGAGAATCCACGAGATTCTATCCACGTGATTAACGAAATTCAATTGTCAGGTCAACATCTTAATTAATTAAGTCAATCGTTATTGTCGTTTATGGACAGGCTGATGTCAATCAACATTTGCCGCTGATAGCTCTTGGCCTCCTGTCGTTTTTCGATGCTTTCTTGACGTTAGCGCTACCGGAAACTTTGGACCAGGAGTTGCCCGAAACTTTGCAGGAGGGTAACGACTTCGGCAGGGATCAGAGCTTTTGGTGGATTCCCTGCATATCTTCGTAAGTTCTCTCTCTCTCTCTCTTTCTTTCTTCTTTTTTCTCGTTTTCTTTCATTTCTTTTCACGTTGGATTCAAGCAAAAAGAAATATCGAGATTCCATCTGTATTCTTATCTCATAGCAACGGTTCCGTAAACTTTATCTCTTTATCTCCGAAATTTTTGCAGAACCCCGCAATTGAAGAAATCCCTGAGGGAGAAGAAGAAGAAGGAGGGCATGACGAACGCGGCCTTCCATCACGGCAGTATTCAAACTATCGACTGTACGAGATTATAACGGCGTTTCGGTATTCGCCGATGGTAATTCGCTAAATTGTTGTAAATATTGCGGCCGAGTGGCCCGCGTGTGTGATCGTAGGTGTTAAAACTGAGTGACGCGATGGACACGTCAAGTGCGATAACGCGCGATGGAACGGGATGTAGATACGAAATAAGAATGCAGAATTCAATTCCACGTATCCCCCGGGGTGCACGCTCAGATGGACACGAATGCGAACGTGAACGCGCAATTTCGAAGTCGACGCGACCGCCTCGGAGAAGTGCCAGATTACTTTTTCGAATCGTTTCCACGCGACTTTCGACTCGCCGCTCTTTTCACAGGATGCAGCTGTGTGTACAAAGTTATTTGACTAAGCGTAGTTTTAGCGAGACTGGAGTGACGAGCGAGTCGACTTCTCCGTACCGTTCGCAAGATATCAGTTCGCGGATCGAGATCGGTGTAATATTGACGAATCCGAATTTTTTTACATCACGCCGAGTAAAGCCAGAGTGTGCCAAATATCGCGTTTCATTTATTTGAGGAGTAGACGTAAATATCGCATGCCTATAGATATTCATATACATGTTCGTTATGAAGCGAAATTATCTATTACAAAGGGAAGTCCATCCCTTCATCCATTGTTCCTTGCCTTCCCGAAGAAAGACGTCTCTGATCCGCGGTCTACGTAAAAGACAATTTATTTTCCGTACCGAGATACAGATACGGAGGTCGCCTTGTTATACTAGATATTCTTGAAAGGATGCGACGGACCAGACAAACCGTGCAAACAGAGAGACAGAGTCGTCGCTTCCTTGATATATCATCAAGAGTTGTTGGGAAATTGCTAGCGGCGATAGCAATTACGAATTGATTTTCGTTACGTAAGTAGACGATTTTTAGGTAATTTAATGTATATAGGCTGATATGGTGTTCACCGCATAAAGACACGTTTTTCACCTTTCACTGCCAAACTTGGAAATTTCTTCGAAAAATCACGAAAGATGTCAATACCATTTTCATTTATTACCATCTAAAGTGGTCGAGTACCAATGTAAAATAAAAGGACACTTTATTTTATCCTCTTGTGTAAACTCTGTTCTAATGTATTTACTCTCGAAAGTAAATCCTCCCAGAAAATGCTCCTTCAGATCGGGAGATCATTCCGATCCTGTCTGCGAACTTTATTAATTCGTACAAAAAAAAGCTTAATTACTTATTATATTATCACGTGCCGCGCGAGGCGTAAGTTTCTTCTTTTTTTAATTACATTTCCTCGGCGATTGCGCCGAGGATCGTTGTGCAATAGAATTGAAAAGACTACAGCTCGCGTGGACGATAATGTCGATGTCGATTCGAACGCGATATCTCGCAGCAAGGCAGCGCCCAGAAGCTTTGATCCTTGCCGAAGTCCTCTCCCTGACGTAGGGTCTGCGGGAGATCACGACCAAGCGTCTCCGGTAGGAATAACACCAGGGTAGCGGCTACGAACGACACGATGCTGATGATCATCATCGGCAGCCCGTCCCAAATCTTGGCCTGAAACAGTTTAGATCAATCGACTAAATTTAAGATACCGAGCGACGCAAATAAAGCTTGCACTCTTCAGCGAAAATGGGATAAGATATTGTGAATGTTTATTCTACATCGAAATGTGCACGATTTAAGATTCGTGTACATTGCACAAAGAAATAATTAAATAATACAATGTGCAATAGGGGTGTTCAATATTTGTCTGTTGAAGTTCAAATTGAATTGGGACAAATTTTGTCTTTTAATTTTTTGTTTAAGTTTTTTAATTATTTGTATAGTAGTCTATATTAGATCATTTTTTTAATCAAAATATAAAATATATTTATAATGGAACAGACTATTTATAATAGAACGAAATGTTTGTATAAACGACCGAATTGGCAAGAGTTTATTCAATAAGTCTTCACGACGTTATTATTATTTTTTTTTATAATAGATTATTTATAATAAAATAAAATATATTTTAAATGTAATTAGACTTCTTTTTTTTTGCTAGAGTCATCGCTACAAAAATAATTTTCTAGTAATACTAATTTTCTAATAATACTAATTATATCGCTGCGGCGCATAATGCGGAACAGTTGCGTCAGAGTCTTCCAATACTTCCTTACTGAAGAATATGAAAGATCACTTACGGTATCCACCACATATGGCGCAATAGAATGTGCGATAATGCCAAAAATGTGGATCAATCCGACGCCTTGCGTCCTGATGGGGGTCGGCAGCAACTCGGCGGCGTACTGAAGGCCCACGTTGGCTGCCATATTCAGGGCAAATCGCGAGAGCACCGACATCGTCAGCTTCGCTGCGACTGAACAATAAAACGCATGAGACGCGAAATTGTGGCGCGGTCATGGATTTTATTTGAGAGACACATTTGAAAGCCCATGTGTATGTGCTCACTCGACTGTAACAGCAGTTCGGCGAAGCTGAAGAGGCAAGTCATGGCCAGGGTGATAAATCCGCAGAATCGGCGACCCCAGCGGTCCAATAGCAGTGTCAGCAACAGCCCGGCCGGCAGCTCGGTCGCGCAGGCGAGGGAGAAGGACACGAATACCGAGCTCGGGATCAGCTTGAGGGAGTATACGTGGCCGTCGAAAGCTATCATCGTCAAGGACCTGGAAAGTACCGAAAGTACATCCAGTAACTTCGTCGCCGTACGCGACGTATCTAATGCATTAAAGTGGAAAGTGGAGTATAGCGTCCGATCCCGAAAGCAACGCGCACTATAAATTTAAAACGGATAAGATCGGAGACGCACCGCCGGACTCTGAAGCCATTTCCGGGAAAGGAGATCGAGCCAAAATGTATCCTCTCGCGAGACGGAAATGCGATATCTTCAAAAATTAATGTTCCATGAAGTCGAGGAGGTGTATGTCGAATAAAGAGGAAAATAATATAAACGGCAGCGGGAAATGAAGTTATATATGTCTTACCAAAAGAAGATTAGCAGGATGGCGTTCTTCGCTAGACGCGGTGACTTCAGAATGTCGAAGACGGTCGCGCTTTCCGTTTGGTTGTTGGATGCGGTCAAGTTTCTCTGCAAAGACGATAAGGTGGACGATAGATGATGCGCGATTTGTGTCACGGTCTCACGTTTCAGCTTTGCGTCTCATTATTAATCTTACTTACGACGAAGACCTCGTAGATGCGCGCGTCGGGGTACTTCCTGTTGATCTTCGCTATCCGTCGCAGCTTCTGCACCATTTTGTCTGCTCTGCCGTTGGTGACGAACCATCTTAATAGCGAAACAGTGTTTCATTTCAGCGGAAAGTTCGAAGGACACAGGGCGAGGCGCGGATAACAGTAAAACGAGCTTATAATTGCATGAATTTCTAAGAGCGACACGACTAGAAATTCGCAACACTGTCCATTTAATCCCTCAAGGATACCCTGGGTACATTCGACCCGTAACTTAATTCGGGTGGCATAAAGATCAGTAGGCCTGTTCTGTAACTTTTAACGACAATATCGTTATCGTTAAAAGTTACAAAATAGGCGAACAGGTAGAAACGAGCCTAAAAGCCGTATCAAAAAACGGTTACCATATCGTTGAAGTATTACTTTTCCGCTTTAAAATGCTTTTTAAAATTTTTATTTTCGTCAATTAGAACCGGAGATATTGAAGATTGAATAAAAAAACGCGAAAATTCGAAAAAAATTTTTTTTTCAATGATTAATATTTCCGCTTTAGATTTATTGAACCTAATCAATTACGGGTTCGTTTTACGCAGAATTGCATAAACTTTAATTAAAAAAAAAAGATCTACGTTGAATTAGGAGTGATAAACGAAAAACTGCGACTGGGTATTTTGTGCTCAGTGTACCCGAGTGAATTAATATGTGTACCTTTGAGGGGTTAAGGACATTTGTAAACCTCATTTAAACATCGCGCTAATTATTTGATTCAGATCGGAGAAATATGGAATTTTTTTTGCGACGCTCTGGTTACAAGATTACATAAATAAATAATTGTTATAATATAATAGAAGTTTGTGTGTGTGTGATTTGAATGGTTGGCTGGAATAAGTTGAAGATGATGTATGAGATATTTATTTACCGAGCGCTTTCGGGAAGAATCCATGGCGTGATGAAAACGCTCATCATCGGGATTGCGCTGACATAGGCAAAGAATCTCCAGTTTGCGATGTAGTACGCGATCCACGGCAGAACTGTGCTTCCAACGGCGAAGTATACTCCGAAGGCAATGTTTACGACGAGGGTTCGCCTGTTCACGGCCATGTACTCGAGCACTGGCGAGACACAGAATTCGATTCGTTAACCGATATCAAACAAAGTACTAAAATACTCAATTTAACTGATTAATTAATTAGCACGCGGCACATGCAATGGCTTACGTAAAACAGCTAACGATGAAATTACGTACAAAACGATACGAGTTGCGCGCCGTGATCTTCTTGCGCGCGCGTATGTCTATAAATATTCATTAAACGCGTCACAGAGATTGGATACAATGATCTCTCATCTGCTCTTCCGGGTAGTCTACGCGTTAATACCATTCGTTAAAATGAAGACTATGTGCGGACACGTACGCATCATCAACGCCGCGGAGATCTGCAGTCCAGATTTGTGTAAATTAGAAAAATGAAAAATGTGATCGTATCTTCGCGTGTAATTCTGAACGGACGTCGGGATAGATTCTTTTATTCGATACCGCATGCGATGCGAACGGCACTAATCATCTCTTGCCGATCGCTCACCGATAATCAGCGGGATGTTGATGCAGTTGTCGAAAGCCAGACCGGTGAGAAATCTGCAGAGGGCGAAGGACCAGAAGGTATTCGCGCTCGCGGTTGCGATCGAGGCCAGGAGCCCGATGCCGTTGCAGAGCATCAGGGCGGGGATCCGGCCTCTGTGATCGGCGATCCATCCGAAGAGCAAGCCGCCGATGATGGAGCCGCAGAAGAAGATCGACTGTGCCGTCGATATGAGGTACTCCCGGTCACATACCCAATCTAGCTAATCACAAAGGGGCCAGAATCAGCGCGCGAGGAACGCAACACTCGCCACATCTCTGCGTTTTTGCGGGAGAGTTACGCAAATTCGTTTTTTAATCTTATTTCTTTATCTCTCGCCGCTTATTCGCGTATTATCGTTCTGCGATGAATTGAAATTACGACGAGGAAATTGCGGAGAAGACCGCCCGTAATCTCAGTTAATCGCACGCCCGTTTGGCAAGAGTACTCGTGAATCTCTTTCTCTCTCTCTCTCTTTTCCGTATGTTTTATATACACAGCGACGCATTCAAGGATACTTCACCTCAGCCGCTATGCTGGCGTACGGGATCTGCGTGAAATTGTATTCCCATCCAGTGCTGCAGTCCAGGGTTTTGTTTGCCTTCCATTCGATCGAGCGAATGTCCTTCCTATGATTTGCAATAGCAAAGAAATCCAAATCCCTCCGATGGCATCGGTCGTAATACGGATAATTCTGCGACTTTGGTATGCCGATCTCCACTCTGAAAACATCGACTTCTAATGTATGAAATATCTCTTTGAAGATAACAGAAAGATGATAACATGCGCAGATAGAAAGAGAAGCTCGAGCGATTGACACTTTTAAAACAATTTTGCTCTACAATCCAAAATTATTTCAAGAAAAATTACAGATTTAATATAATAATAATTACATTAGAATATAAATTTGAACAGGTGATTTATATCGTGATAAAATATATCATTTTGGTTTGGGATTTTAATGAGACATCATTGCGAAAAATTTTACCTTTCTTCCTGCGTGAGGTTCGAAGAGATTAGTTCCTCTATCTTGCACCAATGCTCCTGCGGCACCAAGGTGAGGAAGAACTGCGAGAAGTACAGGGTGACGTACGCCACGCTGTAGGGAAGTAAGGCCAATAGAAGCAGCCATTGATATCTGCCGAAGTCACCGACATATGGCAAGATATCGTCGAAGGTCTCCAACTTTGGCCTTAACGTGGTGCTTTCGTTCGGATCTGCGGTATCTATGGGGTTCTTCACGCCGTTCGAGTTCTTCATCGTCCTGAGGGATGCCAAAAATTGATACGCTAGGTTTACACTTGGCGAGCCAAGTTGAGAAGAGGAAAGAAGAAGAAAAACGAAGCCCGTTTTATCAACTGGAAGTAACTCAAACTGAATGAAAAAACTTTTAAAATCGTTCGGAATATTTTAACCTGAAATTACAGAGAAAAGCTCGATGATTTGAAAGATATCTAGAAATCAGAAAGAGAAGAGTAACGCGAACTAAGTGTAATTATAAGCACAAAGTTGAAATTGACTGAGCACGTGTATCTTTTTTAATACCCAAGAAGATTGCAATATTTGCTATGCGGGGAAAGTTATCCCGCTGACACAATTTTGCCACCCCTGTAATAAGTAATAAATAGCGCGATTCAAGTAAATCGAGTAAACATCCGATAAAAATGAGCTACACTGTAAAACAAGGATGTAATATTACTTTACTATTTATGATGGAAACTTACAAAATTACGTATTTTCACAATAATAATTGTTGTAAAAATACATGAGTTTGTTACGTTTCCATTATAAATAATGATACTTTTACACTTATTTACATATAATTTTTACACTTGTCCTGTAATTTTACAGTGTATGGACGCTTCTGTTACAACCGACTTAGGTTGCGGTGCAAAGTCCGTACAGCTTGAGCTTATCCTCGTCAGGAGATGTCAAACGACAATTTGAGCGGGAACGATCTGAGCAGCCAGTGTTGTCCGAACGTGACGAGATCAAGTGGCTCGTGACGCGCGAGTTAATAATGAAGATCAAGCACGAGTTTGACGACCCGGCGCGCGATTAGATATGTTGGATAGCGTCGCTTTTATGCCTACTTAATATGATAATGATAATGCAAATGATATCAGATATTACGTAAATAAATATATTAGGCATCGTATCGGAAGATGTTGAAGATACATAATAGCGTTAGGATTTCGAGAGTTTAGTACTTACTAAAAGGGTGCAAGACTTTATTAAATTTTAAAATTGAATCCTCTCTCTTTTGCTTAAATATCCTGAATTCCTTGTTAATTACAAGTAATAATAGTTAATTTAATATTTAATATTTATGGAGTCTTATTTTATTAATTTAATATTTATGGTTTCTAGATTGTGGATGCTCATTAACATTATCCTACTATTTGTTGGCACGCTGCGAACAAATTATAAATAGCTTACATAATGTCGAAACGTCTGCTAAATTAAGAGTAAAGGACTCTATTAAATTCCACACTTAAATCTTGAATCCCTTGTTAATTGCAAGTAACAGTAATTAATTACTTAATATTTATGGTTTTATTTTAATAATATTAATTTAATATTTGTGGTTTCTGGATTGGATTTGTGGATTCTGGATGGTCATTAATATTATCCTACTATTTGTTGGCGCGCAGCAAGCAAATTATAAATAACTTCAATTATATATAACGTCAAAACGCCATTAATACAGCCCGATATCACGTACTTTGTCTTTCCAAGAAACTAACGCTCGGAAATTTCTGCTCGTGGACGGTGAACGCAATACTTTTATTCTTGAAAACCAAAAACATCGTGTGCCCGCGATACTTGGCGATTGCGTGTATCTGCGGCGAACGCCCCGAAGAAATATACATAAGAATTAACGTTCAGGAGCGACGAGATATCGAAAGTAGTAGGCTAAGGGTCAATGTCAAATGTAAATACCGGCGCGACAGATCACAAAGTGGCCCGACGTTGCTTGATAACACGATAAAAATAATTTTTAAGCGGGCAGAAGCAACAATGCGTTCTCTGCAAGACTGCTTTGTGCTCTTGCCGCACGACTCTCGAGCAATGAGAATCATGTAAGATAATACAGTGATCGTACAAGAATAAAAACGTTTAGATTTAAATCTGAAATTTTATACGCGCGTATACATAATTTATATGCGTATATATAAGCATTTGATACCGAATTTGAAAGTGATAATAGTGCAGAACGCATCGCGCGCATATTTTTGTACTCGCGTTGCGAATATCTTGCTGCCAACCATTCATTAAGGTTAATTAACAAGAATCCGTTCCGCGGATACTATTATCAGAACAACTTTACGATTGCAACTGTGTAATTATTCTTACTTACTCTTTTTTGGAAACGTTTTCTTGCGTAAAAAGCGTCGCTATCATGCCTGCATATAATTAACATAACGTGATAAGTCTATTCTACATAATAAATGCCTTCCACGAAGTTGGTCATTGATATCCGATCGATAATTCATACCTCGAGCTCGACATTGTCTAAGCTTCATTTTAAAGACAATAGAATGCATAAAAGGTGTCTTTGAGAGATCCTGGTCTACATTTTTTACAGTTATATCTTTAATTGTAGTTATTACAGATTTATAGCATCTTTGATGAAAATTTTCCCTTTTTTCTTCCTCTTTTTTTCCTTCTTCTTTTATTTCTTAGAGACATCTTAATACCTTTTGATAATCACACTACGCTACTTAAATCTATCGAAATAGTTTCTCTGCTGTTTGGATTCTTGTAAATCTTTAAGCTTTAGCAAGTTACGTGTCCAAGAATTAATTGCAATCTTATGACGTTTTCGATTGCAGTGGGTTTTGATCGTTCCGAGATCGATTAATAACGTCACATGCTCTACTTCAGGTTTGTAGGATTATGATAAAACTGATTATAATCATATTTAAACATACAAGAAGCTTAATTTTTGGAGTAAGGTGTCTCGAAAATATAATTATACAAAAATTGTTCGGCAGTAAATCTATTAATAACTAAATATTTCACACATTTTTACACATTTTCTTCTTTTGCATATTTCTGATCGAACACGAGTTCACATATCTGATTTAATCGATCTTGGATCGATTCAAGTCCACTGCAGTCGAAAATTTTATTACTATTAGTATTAAAACCATTAATACTTACGCTTTTATTCTTTCGTCGCACTAATTAACGCTTTTCGTATATCAGTCTTTAATTTATATCACTGAGCGTGAGCAAATTTTAAGATTTATACACGTAACGTCCCGCGTTGCAGGGAAAATAACGTTGCGAGGAAGAAACTCAATGAGCATCACAAACCGCCAAAAAAATTATTGCAAATAAACTATTAATACTGATAATTGTAATTACGATAATCGTAAATGTTGGGATGTTACTCCACCAAGATTTTTAACGTCTACGGTACCACCCTGCGACGGTATTTACGATCGGCTGCGGTTAAGCAACGACGACGGTAATGACGAGGTTCTACCGCGAAGCGCAACTCGCTGTCTGAAGAGAAAACCCGATTGAGTATCGTTGATATAGGAGCTCGGCATGGGGAATGTGATATATTATATCGCGAGACATACGTGTAAACATAGCGAGAATTGCGAGCACGAAAGAGTGGACGACGGTGAAGGAAGACCGATCGCCTGCGCCGGAGGATGAGGAGAGATGGACGCGCGAATCAGACAGATTCCCACGCTCCTCGAATTTCGTTGCTAAAATCTTGAAAAAGAGACATTTTCGAAATTCAGGAAAGAGAGCCTAAAACATTATTTTCTCGAGATACTCGTGAATTGAGTTCAAAGTCAAATGTCTTCTTCGCGACCCTCGATCCTCGACCCTCGATCGATGATCCGGCGCTCGATATCATCATGCAGCATCATGAAGAAGTCATGTTATCTCGAATTTTGTGATTGCGCAAGGAAAAGCTCGCCAAAAAAAATATCACTGAAAAAATCTCACTGAAAAAAGCCAGCGATCTGCGGATACGAGGATACTCGAGGATTGAAGATTTATGCTGTTGCGAAAGTACCGGTTTCGGTCAATTTTATAACGTCTATTCCTCACAAATGTAGCGTCTCGTTACATATCGCAACTCAACTACAAACTCGAATTTTTTTCTCGTTAACCGCGCGGCATAAAAGATTCATTCGTAACAGGATTCGCTCAACACACTCGCCAGTGTGTACATAGAAAACTTGCGTTTTCCCCGGGGCAAAATTGTATGCAAATTTGCCGTTTGGGCACTGGGGAAAAAATCGATACGATCTTTGCAATACGCGAACTTTATTATGCGAGTGATAAAAATTCTACGTGCAACACTTCGCGATCAAAATTTGCTGTCAACAATGGATCTATACTTTCTGGAACTTAAAGCTAATATTCATGGAAGAGAAATTCTTCTAGAAAAAGAGTTTAGTTTACAGATTTACAGCCTGTGGAAAAGCGAAGGCTTTAGAACTTGACGTCTCATACGAGAGATGAAGTTGAGAAGCGTACATAAGAACGCAAAGGGGAATATTTATTCTTTGAAAAAATCAAGATAGAAGATAACTAAGATAATTTTTTGTTACACATTGCAACAAACAAAAACAGACTAATCATTTGTACCATCAAAATTGAAAAACTTTTAACTTTTACAAAAATAGTCAATTTTTCTGCTCGTATTAATTATTTATTTTTAACAAAGTTATCGTAAAAGAGATGCTGTCAAAATCTAGACAGATATTCGAAAAACAAGTGTAGGGTAGAGCGGGGTCAAAAGTAACAATTTGACTTTAGAACTTGATTGTGGAAGAACTATTATAATAAAAAAAAAAGTTTTATATCCCAAGCTAACATATTCATTTTACCTTATCGAAATCATAACATTTAAGCCTTGTGATAAATAAAATCAAAATTATCAATCAAAAATGAAAACAAAGAAAAATGTTACAATCGCCCCTGACTCCGGGTCGATTGTAACACTATAGGAGGTCAATAGTAATTTTAAATAATCAAAATCAAAAGTATTCAACGAAATTATAATAATTTTTCTTGTATTAGCAGAAGTAAACTAAAATACTTTTACACAAAAGAAAAATAAAATAAAATCTTATTCTTTTAAAATTCAATTTTTTTATATTAATCAATCTTTCTAATCTTGGTAAGGCATTCTGAAATAAAAATAGTTTAACATGTACCATCGCACTTGAAAAGGACCGAAACTTACGGTCGAAACGTAGTGCTATATTTTTAAATATATCTGGCCAGTCAGGTCGAATTAATATATTATCTTGTTGTTTTTTAATTTACTGGCGAAGAAAAGACTACATTCGAAAAATAGTTTAATTATGATCCAAAATGAAATAAATTGCATCAGCCAGGGTCGTTTGTTACATTCAACCCCAGACAATGATGTTACAATGGTCCCCGATTATGTTTCTGAACTTTGATTTAAAATTTTTAATGATAAAATGTCAAAAATGGATAAGTAATAATCATTACCCAGTAAAGGATAGATATTCCTAAAATATTCCGTTCGTATTCCACAAGTTCCAAATATACCGGAATAGTAGAGAAATGTTTATAGAACATTTTCAAATAATCGTGAAATATTCAGAATATTCTACGAACACTACTTGCATGTGCAATAAGGAATATTCAGTGTACAGGATCTGATTGGCTGAGCATGTGCACATAACAGGAATCGGTGCCGATATTGTCGGTAACGGCTCAAGGATAGGTTGTTGAGTTTTAACCACAACCGATACCGTTACATATCGTGCATTACATTCTTATATTCGAGTCAGTGTTGCATCATCCGATATTGTATTCATCTTAATTATTTGCGTTTCGTATCCAGTGTCGGGATTGTGTCTCGTACAATTACGAAGAAGAATCTTAACTACAGGGCGAGACGGATGTCTCGTGACATCTTTTGTACACGCATCCATTACGTGGCTATTATGCGTTACTTGTCTGTACGGCGGTCTATTATCTCAATCTATTTTATATTGTCTTATATTTATATGTATCTTTGAATAAATGAACCATATTTATAAATGAATACCATCTATATAATTTATAAAATCGTTTTCTTAACATAACCTTTACTGTATAATATATCACTTTAAATATATGGTGAAATATACGTGAAATATCCTCCGAATGTTTTTCATGCATGTCCTGAGAACATTTCTGGAATATTCAAAATATGGATAAAAATGGAACATTTCGCGCTTATCTGAATATTCTTTGTACATTCTGTTAATATTCCGGAATGTTTTGGAATATTCTTGGGATGTTAATTTTGGATCTTAGGAACATGTTTTCAATATTTCAGGAATATCTATCCTTTACTGGGTTATAATATGCAAAAATAACTAAACTTAAATATAAATAAAAGATAAATAATGACTTGCAGTGGAAATATTTGTAGTAGAAGATTGACACGCTCGGAAAAGAATACTTTACGGTCTCGAAAATATATTTTGGTCACTGTGCACGTCCACACAGTAGACTAGGTCAGTCCACTAAGCCGCAGATGTTCTGAGACATGTTGTAGCTCGTTTAGCTTCAACTCATTAGTACTTAGCGATAATGCACGCGCACGTGTCTATTACATATCTATAGATATTTGAGTTGTTACTTTCGCCCCGTGTTACTTTTGACCCCGCTGTACCCTACATAAAAATTGACACAAGACACATAGAAAATACAAGATAATTACTTCATAAATGAAGAAATAAAGAAATATAATTAACATAAATTTTGCCTTAATGTATGTAACTATTATTTAATTAAATAACTGATATAGATTTGAAAACAGAGAAAAGAAGCCGAAAAATCGAAGGAGCTATTTGTATCGACACGTATCTGCATGCGTTTTGTCATTCCTGCAGCTTCATTGACTTACCGGTAAATCGTCCACTGTTGATTACAGATGAAATTACACGTTGGCTTTTTTGAATAGCGACGTTAAATTGGAACATCGCGAAATAAATATAACACGGTCAAGAATAATTGTCGATGTAATATTGTTCATTTTATTCAAATCATTTCACGATGAATATTAATTTTCCGCAATTAATATTTTCTGGCAATTTTCCGATCGTTCTATATTTATCATATTTAGTTTTTATTAATGAAGATACCGTGTGAAGATGTCGAAATGACTCTAACTTTCTTCATTCATACAATCGTATGTCTTGCGAGTAGAATCTGCCTCGGATGTCACTCGCGTAAGCCGGTTGTCGAGATTCGTGCAATTCTCGTACCGCTACTTACGAATTCTCGACAATATCTGGCGTGCTGTTCAGGACTCACGTTTCGAACGAGCCAAACTCACAAGCCAGAAATAAACTACGCGCGGAGGTCGATAAGCGTTCTGCTACTTAAGCATAAAACCTTGACCGTTATTCCAGTTAACATCACTGCGACAAATTTGATGGAAATTACTTTTCCGAAAAATTACTTTTACGGCAAAACTCGAGAAGAAATACAGGATTTCATCCATTCGAAATATCTCCATTATTATCAATAATATAGAAAAATTAGTTAAATTAATATTAAAATTAATATTAAAAAATTTACATTAATAAATTTATATTAATTTTAATTACATTACAAATTAATTTTAATTAGTCAAATTAATAATTAAAAATAATAAATTAATCGTAAAAAGCGATTATATGCAAAAGGTAAAGATTATTATTATTATTATGCGTGAAGATTAGCGCATATTATTGCGAAATCTATGGTGTTAATATCGTACATTTAAAAGAAGGAAAAAAAATTCAACAGTTTTCAGAAAAATTTCCGTTTTCTAAATTTTCATTTAATATTGATAAAAAGATTTTGCTAAAAAAATGATCCAAATATTTGCTTCCTCGGAATAAATAATTTCTTTCGTACACATTTTCCTCGCGGCTCAACAGACATGGTTACGTATCCTATACAATTCTATAATAAACGATACCAGTTGTGTCAGGTATTAACGATTTATATTATCGCGAATATCACGCTAATGATCGCGCGCTTTATATCGATCGTGCAACTATTCGTCGATCTCGATACCGCAAAATCGAGATAACGCGAAAGGTCGCGCGTCCCCCGGGTTCTAAGCGTTCGCATTAGAGTATGATGAATCGCGGTTTCGAGCAGGTTCTGAAATTTCTCGCGCTATATGATGAATAGTCAGTCGACCGCAGTGTAGTGATAAGGCGGCTTAAATTATGCATACGGTTTATTAATGATTCCAATGTCTGTATTAGACGTTTCGTCGTGCTCGATATTAACGTATACTTGTCGAGTCGACGATAATCGTCGATGCGACGCAACAGCGTGGGACAATTAAACTAACGTAACTCTGTCATTTGCAAACGAGAAGCTGTCGATAACTGTTACCGTTTATTAATGATCGCATCTACGTCGAAGCAATAACGGTTCGCCTCTAAATCAAAGGCGCGACCGCGGCGATAATTATTCATCCGACTGAATATCAATTCACGTTTATTAACACAGATCGACGGGAGATACAAATTAATTTAATATTCTTTACATTATAAAATACTGTACATGTACACAAATCTCGAGATCTGAGTTTCAGCGGAGAGCATTTCTAGGTGAACGTTTCCTGAAGACGAGACGGGAAGACGCGATACGCCGATACGCGTGTTATCACAATGAAGCTGCTACCCGAAAATTTTACCATTCAGGACGCGCGATATCTCCGATTCGCATTCAATGCGCAGTCGGTCGCGTCATTTGAGATAACTCAAAAATTTGACTCGCATCCGCTATGTACATTGCATTACATACTATACGTGTACGTGAGCAACAGTGACAAGTCGCAGCTGCAGCGACGCGATCAATCTATGTAAAATGCATACGAGCCGCTCTGCATTGTCTCGAGTACATATTTGCCTTTTATCTACTCCTCATCTATCTTTCTCAATACGGTTTCCCACCCGCGCGGGATCGGAACGGAGCATCTGAAAATATTAGTTTCTCTTCTTTTTTCTTCTTCCCCGAAGGACGCGCATTTCGCAAGGAACAGACAATCGAGTTTCGAAACTTCACGCGTTTCTACACTCACACATACAACACCGGTTTTCTTCCTCTTATTAAATACAAGCGTGGTAAAAATATATATAAGTACGTATCGCAATAAAAAAAGATCGTAGCTTCGCGTTAATGCTACGTGACTGCGAGCAAGAGTCCCTATCTATTTACTCGAAATCCAAGTCAGATTTCAAGGACGTCACACATATAGGATTTAGAATGTAATAAAGAAAATCGAAAGGCTCTATAATCTGCGGAGTAGGAATAGAACGGCCAATTAGAGCGTCTTAGTTAAATTCTAATCTGATCGAGTTCTAATTGACATTTCTACTTCTCTACTGTCAATACTTAAAATTAATTGCCACAATCCTCCCCTCCTCTAATTAAGTAAACTTAATATAGAGCGGGCTAGAGTGACGTTCCATTTTGTTTTTTCATCGATCTAAAACTGTCATTGACGGTTGGATACAGGCGTATGCACAATTTGATTTTGGTAGCTCCGGTATCACACAATTCTGAAGGAAAGAACAACGGTACAGAGAGAAAGAGAGAGAGAGAGAGAGAGAGAGGAAATGCGTCAGTATGTCGAAAATCAGGGCCGCGTTTCTCGGAGTATATTCACTTGCTCTCCGCTTCCGTGGCCGCATTTACGCTCTTCCGTGATCTTATGCTCGATCTTTGTATCATGCTGCTCCTCAGGGTCTCGCCGCGGATAGACGCTCTCATTGAACTTCGCAGGCTGCTGCGTTCGAACGTACGGAAGACAGCCACCTGCGGCGTCTCCACGTCTGCAGACTTTTTCCTAAAAAGAAAATATATGAATGCAATATCTCGCAGAAAACAATATGCGCTACACTCTGATAAAAGAAATTCTATTCGACAAAAGGAAAAGTTACGAGGGAAACATATTAAATTTGAAACAGGCATTTAAAAAGAATAGAAAAAATATTTTTAGTATTAAAAGTATAACTATATAAATATTTTAGTAGTAGAAATATTTTAATGGTGTAACTATAGAAGTATTTTAATAGTAGAAGTATAATATGTTTCGTATATATTTGGTAATTTTTCTCCAACAATTATTTTCTTAAAAGAAAAAAGTGCCGAGTGTTGTAAAAATTTTGAAGAAATAATGTAAAGCAATCATCTTCGACACCTACTTTGAGATACACGGCATGTCCCATAACTTCTGATCCTTTCCGAAATCTTCGCCATCTTGCAAGGTCTGTGGCAGATCCTTATCGAGCGTCTCCGGTAACAGGAGCGTCAGGAGACCGCCCAGAACTCCCATGACGCCGAGGATCAGCAGTGGCAGAATAGGGGAGACAACGTCCAGGTAAACGACGAAGGGTGCAAGGATGCTGGCGACGTATCCCATTATATGGATCAAGGAGACCCCTTGAGCCCTCACAACTGTCGGCAACACCTCGGCCGCATACTGAAGACCGATGTTATACGAGATGTTGACCCAGAATCTACCGACAATCGCCAGGGTGGCCGAATAAATATCTGAAACGTTCAATCAGAAAGGAAGCTGCATACAATCCTGAAGAACATGCGAATTAGTTGTAATTCTCTGCACTCTGTAATTCTAATCTTTCCAATTTCTAAAAATTCCTATGATTTTGTTTTGTTTTACAAAATTTCGAAAACACGAGAATTGTTTCGGACACAATCTATTATATAGAAAGAGGTAATAATCCAGCATAACTCACTGTTCGAAACCACGCTCGCCCAAATGCTGAAAATTCCGGAAATTACCATGGTACCGCAGGCCAACCATCGTCTACCCCATCGATCGAGAACGAGGGTGAGGAACGTGTCGGCGGGTAGTTCGGTAAACGCCGCGATGGTAAACGTTACGAAGACGTCGAGCCCGAGATTATTCACGTTTCTTACGTGACCATCGAATACCAGCGATATCACCATCCTACATTGCGGGATATAATCGATATATGTAGATAAGGAACAACCTTACCTTATTATTTATAGTCGAATAACGATTATTCTTTATTCGATATTACACACATTTTCTTTTATAAGCTATAATATATAATAAAACGTCTGTTAAACTATTTATTAAAATTTATTAAAATTATTCCATTTCCAACTACAGTAGCTTTAGAATCTGTTGGAAGTAAAGAAGCATTTTTATTATGTGGATAACTCACCAGATAATGATGAGAAGAATCGTAACGTTTCGCAAACGTGGACTCTTGAATAGATCCACTACGGAGTAAGTCTTGTCCGCCTCTTGCTCCTTGCATACTCGGGCGCAGGTTTCCTGTTACATCAACAAATAGCCATTTACAAAGTGAATCTTCTTCAACGACGTTTGAGGTGATATCATTTCTTTTTCTTCCCCCAAGAAGAAATAACGAGGAAAAATGATCCTTACGCGAAACTGCTGATAGATGTTGTCGGGTACTTTCGTGCCGTTGATGCGTTCGAATTTACCCAGGATTCCAATGGCCTTCTCGACCTGGCCTTGACTGACAAGCCACCTCGCGCTCTCCGGTACCAACCAGGGCGCTGCCACCGCCAGGGCCAGAGGAACGGATATAGTGATGCAGGTCATCCTCCAGTCGGCCAGGAAATACGCGATCCAGGGCAAGATGCAGGCGGCGAACGTGAAGAAGAGAGCTATCGACATGTTCGCCACGAAAGTGCGCCATTTTGGTCCCACGTATTCCAGTACTGAAGAAAAAAGATGAAATATTTAGAAGAAGAGATAAAATATTTAGAAGAATATTTAAAATGGAGTTAATTCTTCGCGGATGTTGAATCGATTTAGAAGAATATTTAGAACGGCATTCTAAATAATAATAAGTGAGATTAGACCGATATATAAATAACATAAATAAGTAGAAATAAGTTTTATTCGGGGCTGGATCTTTGTGCCTAATAATTTTTGTGTGAATTTATACACATTTTTCCAGTACTGCAAACTGCGCGCCGATTACTTTTCCATCTTAAAACGTAATCCTAAGCTGAAGGAATAATAATATCACAAATTAAATTAAATAATTATTTCTAAATATTCTACTAAATATCAGTTCAGCATCCGCAAAGCGCTAACTGATTTACGAATCGAAAACGTGACGCGCAAATTATAAAAAAGGTGTAACGCAGAATCTGTACTTAAATCACTACGTACTAATGACGTCTCTTTACGTAACAGTTTACTTTCTAAGCGAAAGTCATCTTGAACGCTTTGTCGCGGATAGCCGCTTTAAAGTTTCGGGATTTAAGGCCAAATTGTGTTACGTCATCGCGAATGGTATCCTTCGCCCTGACCTCGCGCGAGCTGCCCGGGACGAAAACCGGGAGAATGCATCGAAGCCCCCCCTCTCTCCCACCTTCTCTTGTAATTTAGATAATACTTGGTTGTTAACGCGAGGAAGTCTAATAGTTAACGCAAACTTCTCGTTACGCTTGTAGCCAAACGTGGCCTCCTATCATCCTCATCGTGTAGCAGCGAACATTAAACTGTAAAATGTTTCCTGTTTGTCAGGAGGATGGCGCATTATTGCCGACTTACATTTATCTTAATTAGATCGACGGGTGGTCATTTTTTCTAATGCGCTACCTTCACGCTACCATCCATCTGTGAAGCGTAAAATTATCGGTGAACCGATCTATGCGTGTTCAGCGACGGTCACAAGGCTACAAGATTCAGTATAAATCGATTTGCACGTTTCGAGATTTCAAAATGAGCCGATTGCACACTTTGCGCATAATTTTAAAAGACGTGTATCACGTGTATTAGCATTCGATATTTCTGATAGTTCTTTTCTCTCATTACGAACAAGTTGAAAACAGTTTGTGCCGTCAAATTCAGTCCCCAAATAGAACAGAAAGTCATGATGACGACAAAATGATGCTGAAATGACGCCTTTGACATCATTTTGAAATCATGACCTCAAAATGATGTCAAAAGCGTCATTTTAGCATCATTTTGACGTCATCATGACTTTTGTGTTCTACTTGGATCTATATCGAGTTTACTTCCTATAAAAATTACTCGCGTAATTTTATGACTTCCAAGGAGTTCGGTGAAAATACGAAACGAGCGATTTTACAATCGCCTTCGTCCTCCAAAGGCAAATTGATATCAAACTGTCCGTGACGAGTAAATTTCTCGAGCGACGAGATGCGATCGATTTGTCGACTTATTGTTAGTGCCTCTTTGGCGAGCGGATAACGGCACGTGCCTCTGATCGACATTGGCCACGCTTCTACCGACGCGATCGGCGAGATCGGCAAGAAACGGAACTGGCAAAACGCGCGCGAGTGCAATAACCGTGACTTCGTGAGTCAAACCGGGCGAGCTTGACCTGGAAGCTGAATCCGGCGATCGTAATCGGCCGTGACTCGACGCCCGAAGACCGATTCGGGCGGGCTGACAATCACTCGGGCCGGACCGCCGGTCTATCGCCAAGGCCATACAACGATAATCGGTCGTGAGATAATTGCGCAAGAAGGGACAAGAAACGCAAAGATCATATCGCCTTTTTTCGTAGCGCGATCGCTCTTTAGGATGTATAAACGTACGCGTATTGTCCGCAGATCGATATCCCAGAATCCCCATATAAAGGCGTTTAATCACGATTTAATCAACTTAATTGCAACCGCGATGAAATAACAACGATTGTGGCGCGATAACTGAGACGGGGTTAAGGTTGACGTAACGGTTTGGTGAATACAAGGAGATGCGTTTCTAGCGCGTGGCATTGTTCCACGTTTGAAATTGGGATAGCCGATACGCACGTGGGAAGTGCGCCTACGTGGAGGAACGTGCGCGAAATTTGTGATCGCTAATTAATAATAAGCGCGAGGTAGAAAGGAAAACTGATTTTAACACCGATCACGATCGATTCCGGTCTCGAATTCCGCCGATCCTGTTTGACAGCAACGCGCCGGTACGTCGCCAGTTAGCTAATTGCAGGTTTCAACAGGCGGCCGAGATATCAGGAGTCGAAATGACCATTGTGTCTCGGCAGCAATTACGCGAATGAAATATTGCAAACCGAAGTTAATTTACCGTCTGTCGATTCTTAATTAGTATGCATAGAATGTAGACGCAAACATAATTTAAGCGGAATCTGGCAAATCAGGTCTTCACCCTATCGGAGTGATAATTAGCTGGTCGTTTTCTTGGCAAAGTTATTATCATTGCCATTATTCGCAAATATGATCCACAATTTTAATGATCGACGGAAAATCACGACTTTTGTTTTACTCTTCTTCATCATCAGCTTTTAATCGTGCGTCGCGGCGAACTCTTTCGGTTTCCGGGGTCGTAAATCGCACAGAAGGAGTCGCTTATCGTCAATCGTGAGGAGGCAATTATCGCGTAGGAAGAAGATAAAAACCTCCTGATATTAATCGCAACAGATTGAAGCTAAAAAGGTGCGTCCGAGCTTCGAATAAAATAATTGAACTCTACGACGCAAGCTCCCGTTTCTACACGGAAAAACAGTCATGGTTGAATTAACAAGATATGTTTGGTTAAGCAAATTTTGGTTGAAGTAAACAGAATTCCTGATTATTATAATAAGATATTCTGGTATGCAATCAGAACATTTAGGTATAATACTGCTTAGAGTTTGGTTAGCGCGTATATAGTAATAATATTCAGGTATTTGGTTATTATAACTACAAGAGAAAAAGAGCATGGTTAGATTAGTATGATATGTGTGGTTAAAGAAGTATTAGTAAAACTAAACAGAATTTCTGGTTATTATAATCCTAGCCAAATTACCTTTTTAAAAAAAGATAAAAAAAGCGCCAAGTAAACGCGCTTCTCGTAGAAAAAACTATTGTACCAAACTATACCTCGAAAAAACCCAAGTGGTAGTAGCTTTAATAATTCTTCTTAACAAAATAATTATATCACAAAATTACGATACCTAACTCAACCCAAGTGATATGTATTTTACAAAAAAATGTTTGAAATCTTTAAATGCGCCAAATATATATATATATATATATATAATCTCGAAAAATAGCTGTTATACAACTACTTTAAAAAAATAAAACCCCTGTGGCAGTATCTTTAATTTTTAAATAATAAAATAATAAAAGGACACGCCTGTGTAGACATCAAATTCGAAGTATTAATACACGTAGACACCGAAAACTACGGAGCGAACTACTTGGACCTCGTCATTGCGACCTCGGATACGTAGACATCGAATTCGAAGTATTAATACACGTAGACACCGAAAACTACGGAGCGAACTACCTGAATCTCGTCATCGACACGTAGATATCGAATTGGAGGTATTAATACATCTAGATATCGAAATCTACGGAGCGATCTACCTGAACCTCGTCATCGGCGACCTGGGGCACGTAGACATCAAATTCGAGGAATTAGAACATTTAGACACCGGAATCTACGCAGCGCACTGCCTACGTTCCATCATCAGCGACCTGAGATACGTAGACATTGAAAAATTATATATTTTTTATTTTAATTGTAAGTTTTTAATTAATGGAGCCTTTTAATTAATAATTCAAATCTGAATTGTTAATTAGTCATTACGCTAGTGCTACTTATAGTTCTCATGAAATACGATGCATCAAAAAAATTATTAAAATAATATACAGACCGTATATTAGAAGATCATAAAATTTGTGTTTAGTACTGAGAAAATAAAACTAATTTATTCCGCGATATATATTCTTAGCTGAGAAAATAAAACTAATTTATTTCGCGATATATATTCTTATAGTCTCGCTAGCGAGAAACCACGAAAAAGCGAGCGAAATAGCCGCACATTGTTTCTGTCACTAGCGACGAAAGAGCGGAGCGAGATAGCGAGAACAGCGCCATCTAGATATGGATTTTGTACTGGACATTTTCTGTGACAGGGACGACGTTTCTTACATGAAAATTTCCCGATTCGGACTTTGCATCGCAATATCTCCGCTCGTCGGGCACGTAGAGGAAAAATAAAATTTTATTATATAATTCGAACCCAAGCTTTCGATTGAGCCTACTCAGAACTTGATCGGTTCAGCCGTTATTGAGATCCGATTAATCTCGGGCACTCGCAACTCGCCGGCTCGCGTAATAAAGATACACGGGGCGTCTCGCTGCGCGTATACTTGGCGCGAGCGTGAAAAGAAAATCTTGCAAGACTGCTGCTAGACGGCGTCCGTTTCTCATAAGTAAATTTTGTCCAGCTAGTAATATAAGAGAAGCTCAGCCATGTCACAACCATTCGTTCTGATGAAATGATAAAACTTTGGATTGTAATTTAACTGTAAGTTTACTTTTTCTAAAAAACAGAGTTTTTGGTGCTATACGAGATTTGGTTGTGTCTTTGCACCAAAAAAGCTTTGTTTTTTTTACAAAAAGTAAAATTGCAATTAAATTATAATCAAAAGTTTTATAACTTCATCTGAACGCCATTAATTACCATAATCAGAATACATGCAATCAAATTTATCTGGTTACTTCAACCAGAATGCGAGTAACCAAATTTGTCTGAATATCTTAATAAAAATTATGGATCGTTTTGTAGGAGACGGAAAAAATTACGGAGTCGATCGAGATTCGAACTCGGGATCCCTCGTTTCTTACCCCTAGCACTTAGAGTGCTACCCCACGACTCTGTTCCACTACTCTCATAATTATCCTCATCTCCTATCAATATCTATCAATCGGCCTTACGACCGATGTCCATAAGATTTTTTCCAGGGGCATAATTCAAAAAATGTTAATTCCAGAATTAGAATACTTACGTCCATTTCCACCAATGTAGATTAACTTTAATCTCGGTTTAACTTACTCTTTATCTCTTTCTAATTCTTAAAACTAAAAAAAAGATAAAGAGTAAATTAAATCGAGATTAAAGTTAATCTACATTGGTGAAAAAAAAAATGGACATTATAATATGAAATTTATTTACACTTTTTGTTGAAAATTATACACCTAATCCTGTGGATTATAGAGCAGAGATCGACAAGATTAGTACAACTTTGCCCTTACTTTATTCAAAGAAAGAGCAAGTGCTTGATTTTTTGCTGATTCCAGGGGTGGGGGGCAAATGCCTTCTCTTGCCCCTCTCTGTGGACGCCAATGCTTACGGCCCTATATTCCTACAGTTTATATTTCGCCAAACAGTCTGGTTGTTATATCCGTATTTCAGATTAATTCAACTAATTTCTTTTTTTTAGTGTCACAGAGCCGAATATACGAAGATCCCGCGAAGCATACGTACCCAGTATGTACATCATGGTGAAGCAATTGTCGAAGGCGAAGCCGACGAAGAACCGGCACAGCGCGAACTCCCAGAAACTTCCGGCCAGGACGGTCGCGACGCCCGCCAGGAAGCCGGTGACATTGGCGCCGACCAGCGCCGGTATTCTGCCGTATCTGTCGGCGATCCATCCGAAGATCAGGCCGCCGAAAATCGCGCCGACGAAGAAGACGCTCTGGGCGGTCGTCGGCAGCGCGCTGTGCTCGCACACCCATCCCAACTGCAATGGAGATCTATGATCGAATGATTTACTTCGCGGCGTCGTCTCACGAATGCTCGAAAATAAAATCACTTGTGAGAAAACACGAACGCTGTAAGACAGGGATCGATAAATTACGAAGCTGTCGTCTGTTTTTATACGGTGTAATAATAATTATTCTACTAGTATTATTATATTATTATACCAACATAATATATAATACAGCAATACTAGTATAATAATAGTATAATAATAATAATAGTATTATTATATTGGCATAATAATATAATAATACTAATTAATTATAACATTATTATAGTTAATACAATAACTAATTAACTATAATATTATTATAATATAATAATAATTATTATATTATAATATTAATTATTAATAATATATTAATAATGTTATATTATAATATAATAATAATTTTTTATTATATTATTATATATTATTATATTTGAATTTCGTCAATAAAAAATTTGTTAATTTTTTCTCTTGTTATATAAGAAAATACTTATAATATCGTCGATTTTGCAAAGCCTAAAAAATTTTCATCTAAAATCTTAAAAGGTATGCACGATCACAATTAAAAGATAAAATTAGCCGACACCTGTGTAAAGTCTCGTTACAGCTCGTTTCCACATTCGGAAGACGGTCACGTCCGAAAGTCGACGCAGGAGGAACCGCGAACTCTTCTCTGGCAGACAACCCAGTGAGAAATGACTAATTGAAATTCATCGAATCGACATTTCGATGATTTCGACGTCGATTCGATGTCGATCGATGAATCATTTCTTACTGGGAAAGGCGACCGACCGCTTCCGAATTTGTCCGGCGCGACGGTGCGATTCCGTTTCTAGGTGACGTGGGGGGATTCAATGAGCGCGAGATGTTGCTTAATTCCACGGTGCAATCGCGAGTGTAAATTGTATCGCTCTTTATCCGCACACTCGACCTGTCCTTGCCGCGCGCGCGTTCACGTGGCGCGCGAGTTCGCGTGACAGCGCGGCGTAAACATCTGTTGTACGTCGGCGGTATGCGTGCCAAGTATATGCCGGCTGTCTTTCGGCTGCCGAGCGGCTGGTGAGCGCTCGTTACATCGGGGATTTAATTCCGTTCGCTCATTACCCACGTGCCGCACTCGAGCCACCTTGGAATATTTAAACAGCGCGCAGCGTCGCGAACGCGCTTAAGCTAGACGCTCAACGAAAGGATCGTCGCTCATTGAGAGACGATCCTCGTTCCTCCGGTGATATCCTCATCAATCTTTATCCCCCCCGGTCCTTCCTCCTTTCCGTCTTACCTCGGTCGCCACGGTCTCGTAGGGGATGTCGGTAAAATTGAACTCCCAGCCGTGCGAGCAACCCCTCGTCGGCCAGCTCGGGTCCGCCTCTCTGATCCCGCTCAACAGGACCTCCGTATAATTCACGTCGTACATGGTGCACTTGGAGTAGCCATCCTCGCCGGCCGGTATCGCCAGGGCGATCCTGAAAAATCGGATGACAAAGTAGAAATACTAATGTCCGTGCCGCGGGCAGTTAACGCGATTGTGGGAAGTCCTGATGAAAGACGGCCGATATAATAAGACTTTCCGGTAAATGTCAAGCATTGACCCAATAAATGTCAGGCGGAGGAGGGACTTCCCTGGACGGGAAATCGAAAACGATTATGAGCCGGCAATTAAGATCGCGGTATAAAGGTCTCCAATTATCGAGTGCGTGCACACCTCCGGCTAATAACGCATGCAGTCTGACCTTTGTGCGAGAGTTACACGAACGAACGGACGCATTCGACATCGATTGCAATGCACGTACAACATTTTTCATCCTTGACAGACGCGCTCGCGCGAGCGTCCCTCTAACACTCTGTACGAGTTAGTAATTAGCCGTGCAAAAATTAAAGTTACGACGTTGGATCGTAAACCCGCTGATATACGTGCACATATCTTCGAAAAAAGATTACATAATTAAAGTCGTAGCGTTTTAACATAAATATGTTATTTATTAGAATAATTTAGAAGCACAGGTAATACACGGAAAGAATAGTTTTGCTGAAATATCTAAAAATTTAGCCAGATACAGATCTGAAAATAATTTTGTTAGACCATTGAAAGTAACTAAGTAGGACACTCAAGCATAACGATAACGCTGCAAAACGTTTTAATATTCTAGCAATTATTTTGAGCGTCCTACCTAATTACTTTTGATGGTCTAACAAAATTATTTTCAGATCTGTATCCGGCCAAATTTTTAGATATTTCAACAAAACCATTCTTTCCGTGTAGCTTTCTGATTTTAGGCTAATGTCATAAAATAAGCTTGCAAAAGCTTTTATATAAGATATTCCTCCGAAAAACATTAATTTTTATGCTATTTAGAATTAATTTTATTTTTTAGAAAAATATTAAAATATTGGTGGTTTTTCAATTGTAAACAATTACGAAAACCCGCTTGAAGCTTTTTTGTAAATTAAACTTGAAGAGTACGAATAGATAATAAAGTCACATTTCTTTTCAAGTGAGTCTTTAATAAAATTTCAATTTGAAGCTTACACGGAAAGAACGGTTTTGCTGAAGTATCTAAAATTTAGCCAGATACAGATCTGAAAATAATTATTTTGGATGGTCCAACATAATTATTTTCTGACTAAATTTTTAGATACTTCAGCAAAATCGTTCTTTCCGTGTAATATTGTTGAAACATTTAATGCAAAAATTTATAATATAAATGAGACAATAAAATATGATATTTAATTAAATATTATTACATATAGTTAAATATACTACATATATACATTATAAATAATCTCTCTGCATAACAATAGTCATCGTAAAACTATCTTTCCTCTCGTATATATATCCGACTTCAATCCTTAAATGATTTATATTCCATCCGTTATATAATCACGCGATTAAACATAAATCGAAGCACGCATCGCAGGGAGACGTCCTGTTTAAGGACCGTCTCTCTCTTGTCGCTCACCTGCAATCACCGTGGTGTTAGCGCGGCGTTATGTCGAAAGGCTTACACAGGTATTTTTCACGTTCACGCTCTCATTGCTTACACGAAGGTTTCGTGCAAGCTTATTATTCATTATCCACGAATACTCCGGCCTCCGGGCAGCCGGGGGCGTTGTGCAAATACATATTTGCCTTATTGATTTTCAAATTGCCGTTAACAGTTATAAAAACGTTATCACGAGCGTAACAAAACTCCGCGTGCGGTTTGGCGAGGATTATCGTAAGCTGTAATAACAACGGCAAAGACGGTGAGAGTGCATTTTCGACGCGTACTTCACGGTAACTCGTGAAAAATTTATTCTCGTTAAAGCGCTAAGCTATTAGCCGCGATTTGTGGCTTATGTGTGGAAGAAAGATAATGGCTCATAATTGCGGATTATATCTTCCTCCGCTAATCTTCTCCGCTCGAAGCGAACATGTCGCGTTAAAAAGTATTTTTTCCACTCCATTTAATATACGAACGTCATTCCGGTATTACAATCGGTCTATTAATTATGCGGATCAGTGAATAAAGTGGCGTATTGGCTGCTCCATTTGGAAACGGTTGTGTGACCATCGCACACGTACCTACTTTAGGCATGCAGATCCTTAGGATCCTTTGATAAACTAACAATAGGATAGTTAGGCCTCATTGTAGATAAGATTATATTATGCGCTCCGAATCCTTTCGAAACAAAGGAAACTGTCAATTATTCTCCGTTAAGTATTTTTCTTGCGAAATTTTCAGAAAGATAAAATTCCTTTTTCAGCCTTATATGAAGGAAACGCTCGGACTACGTCCTCAGTTCCCAAAAGTTCCTCAAGATCTCCGTACGTTATACATACGAGTAGCTGCACGGAAAGAATGGTTTTGTTAATATTTGGCCAGATACGAATCTGAAAATAATTTTTGTTGGACTATTAAAATAATTATGTAGGACGCCCAAAATATTTACTGGAATATCAAAACTTTTTGTAGCATTATCATAATGTTTGAGCGTCCCACGTAGTTACTTTTGATAATCTAAGAAAATTATTTTCAGATCTGTATCTGGCTAAATTTTTAGATATTTCAGCAAAACTGTTCTTTCCGTGTAGTCTCAAGCTAAGTGCCAGTAACTACTAGTGTAAATCTGTAAGTATTACCGTTGTAAAAATTATTGTAAGAAGTGCGACGATTAAATTCTATTTTTTTTTAATAATTTCTCTAATGTCTATTTCTACCAATGTAGATTAACTTTAATCTCGGTTTAACTTAATCTTTATCGTTTTCTAGTTCTAAGAATTAGGAAAAGATAAAGAGTAAGTTAAACCGAGATTAATATTAATCTACATTGGTAGAAATGGACATAAATTTTTTGGAGTAAATTGAGTGAAAATTCACTCCAAGCGAGTGAAAATACTGCCACTCAAATTTCAAAGTGGCAATATTTTCACTCTTTGTGGAGTGACATTTCACTCCAAAAAATTTAGAGGGAGAACTCTCGCGAATCTTACAGCTGAAAGTGCCGCTGTGATAATAATAATAAGCACGCGGATCTCGCGCCCCGATATCTGTCTATACTTGTTATAAATTTCCGCAAAAGAACTGGCATCCACCGGTCATTTATCTCGTCATTAGGCTGACGTCAGAGAGATAGAAGGAGGCTATTAAACCAGCGCGCAGGTATTACTAATCGCGCGATCCTTGTCGCGCCGAATCGTGCAATCGAATTGTGGCTGCGAAGGTCTCGACGTCGTCGCGTCGTTTCCATACTTTCCCTGCTACCATACTTTACCCGGCCGCGAACACCGATACGTTTCGCCGTCGCGTGCAGTTTTCCATCTTGTTCTTTCGCGACCGCCGGAGATGAAAAATCGCCGATCGACGTTTCGCTGTCGGCGAGCGCGAGAAACACCGGCGATATAATAGCCGAGAATAGCGTGGCATGGCGTACGCCGCGTTTGTTTCCTCTTTCTTCCCTTTTCACCTTTTTATTAGAAAAAAAAAGATCCACGAGATGCGCGTGTTTACTCAGAGCGCAACATAACGGATCGTTAGGAGCGCTTTTACGAGTTATTAGCGCACCTCGTGTTACGTCGTTGCACTTTGCAGCTGGATTTGCATACTCTGCAGCGGCAAAACAAGCCACGCAAAGGAGAATATGTCGCATAAAATCCACTTTAGATGATCTATAATTCGTGTCGGGATTTCAGATGGAATTCGAATTACAATTTTATCTGCCGCGTAATGCGAAAAACATTTGAGGAATCAAGAATACAATCATAGTATTATTATTATTTTAATTATCATTATTACTATTATTATTATTACAATTATCATTATATAAAATATATATTAAAAAATATGTATATATAATGTACGTACACATAAGGGCGCGGCCAGACTACGCAAATATTCGTGATTCGAGCATCGTTCATCCTTGTTTATCATTTGATAAACAACAAAGATGACATGACTCGAATCACGAATATTCGCGTAAAACGCGCATAGTCTGGCTCCGCCTTAAGACATATAATATTACAAATAGAATTCTGTTGAAAAATCTGAGAATTATAAACCATTTAAAATAAGCTTAAATAAAATTAACATGTTTTCTCCATTTATTTCTGAATCATTAGACACGTGCGCTTCCACATAGCGTTTTAAAAAAGTCTGTTTCTTTCTAATTAAAAAAAGAATTATCCTGAATGATTGGGAAACGGTTAAAGAATAATTTAAAACGAGAGACAATGCATAGTCCATTATGTAATAAGTAATATACATCTGGCATCGTGTGCGATAATTCATAAAATACGCCGACCAAGCTCTCGCAGTGGGAAAATATAGCAAATCGCAGGCCGTGAATCACCGTTTCTAGGAATTCCGGGTAATTTGAATGTTCACGGTATATTTGTTCGAGCGAACAATTAACTTTGCGAAGGGAACAGCTTCTCTGCGGAATACCGGTAGCCATAAGCGGAATAAAATCCGCGCGGATTACCACGAAAAAGACGCGATTAAAGGCACGTTTAAGGATGCGATCGACGAAAACGCGGAGATAAATTGCGACCGATCGGTCCTTGAGTCATTAGGAAGAAAAATAATAGGAAAAGGAAGGGAGTTATGAAAGTGTTTATGGAAATGCAGTTGCATAAGCATAATGAAGAGACAAAGTAGTATTTAAAACTGTGGAAACCTGTTATCGCGAACGCTCCTCGCACTTCTGATGAAAAGTTTCTTCTCCTATTGAATTAACGTGCGTCACTGTAAGGGGACTATCTGTATCGCGTTGTGCATTTATAACACGCTCTATTATTCTTTATCGAAGTTAGAACGTGTACATATATCGAAAAAAAATAGAATATTTATCCTACATTCAGATCCGAGAATGTTGTCGTCTGATAGGAATCTTATCGGAGTCTCTTGTTTAAATTTCCCACAATAGTTTGTTATTAATCGACAAGTAGGCGATTATCGCGATGCACCTTAGTGCATTCACTGTGATCAACGTGATTTCAACGTTTTATGTTAAACAAATAAGTAGTGATAAGAGAGGAGATACGAGACTATAATTGAATTAGCTGATATTATAGTATTCTATGACTATGACTGAATTATCATTTCGTGACCACATTGATACTGCCAAGTGCTATACATTCATTCTGCGGTTTATTTAAAAACCATATTCACATAAAATTGTGTATTTTAAGTTACATAGATATATGATTTATAGCATGTTCAAATAATCACGTGCCACATAATAAGGCGTGAAAACATATCCATATATATACCCTACTGAAAATCCTTATTCTCAATTATGATCTCAATTATGATCTCAATAAAAATTTGTGTTCTCAATTGTGATCTCAATAAAAATTTTTCAGTAGGGTATATATATATTAAAATGGTTTGCACATAAAATATTGCGAAAATCATGAGAACCATATTCGCGCAAAATTGTGAATTTTAAGCGAAATATGTAAATAAGTAATTTATAACATACTCAAATAATCACGTGTCAAATAGCAAGGCGTGAAGGAAATATCCAAATATATGTCAAAATGGTTCACGTGCAAAAGTTTGTGAAAAACCTTAAAAATCATATTCACGCAAAACTGTGAATTTTAAGCGGGTTGCGTAGATAAAGTAATTTATAACATAATCAAATATAATTACGTGCCAAATAGCAAGGCGTTAAAAAATATCCAGATATATGTTAAAATGGTTCACGCGCCAAGAATTATGCAACAGAATTATCGATAGAAGTAAATTAGATGTTTTTTATTCTCCAATAAAAAGCACGCGTAATTTACTTCAAATATTTAATAAGATAATATTGTTTAAACAATGAGTTATTATACTATTCATTCAATAAAATCTGCTTTGGAGTAGGTTTTTATCTCGACGCTCTTTCCTTTCAAATTCTGCGAGAGATGCAGAATTAATACTATAATTTTCCTATTGCTTCCCCCGAAATAATTCGTACAGTTTACTGTACAAACGCTGAAAAAAAATGCGAAAACGCGACAATAATTTCAATGTCCACCGTACCTTTCCTCGACCGTGAGGTTCTCCAATTCCGGCACGCGGCACCAGTGCTGCTCCGGCACGAGGGTGATGAATATCTGCGAGAAGTACACCCAGGCGACGAAGAAGGCGAACGGTATCATCAGCACAAACAGGATCCTCTGGTAGGTGCCGAACTCGCCTACGTGCGGCAGCAGGTCGTCGAAGTCCAAGTCCTTGGGCTCCTCCTGGTCATCCTGTTCGTCGCCGCTCTTGCGGCCTTTGCCGGCCGGAAATCCGTCGGACGAGACCGAGGCCGACAGGGCCCCATCGGGGCTCGGATCCTGCGAGGACAGGTCCGCGGAAACCCCGCTGGACGCTGGGAACTTCTCCTGCGGCGGCATGTCGCTGTCGACCGAAACCTCCGAGGTTCCCCGGGAGAAGATGGGAGGTAATGGGAGTTTCTTCGTACGATCGCTGCGTTTCGGATCCAGCCTTCAGGATGCTGCGGCACGCGCGCACAATTGAGACGCCCGATCCGCGCGGCGCGGCGAAACGAGAGATACTTATTTATTAAACAGAAGCACTTATTTGTACGAAACTCCTCCCCAGCTTCCTCTCGGCGCGTTTCTACGTCCCGGAGAACATACCGCAGATCCCTAATCTTCGCTTGTCGCGACCGAAGAACTCGTTATCGCCGCGCGCTACCACCTCGAGCACTACTTCAATCCACGATAACCGGACCGGCGAAGCTAATCGGCTCGTTAGACGATCGTTTGATTAAACCGTGCCCGTGTACATTGTGGGAGTGTACCGCGAGACCTCGCTGAAGAATCGAGGCTAATCCGAGGACGTGCGATAGGCGAAAAAAAAAAGGAAGCGAGCAAATCCTGAGGCGAGAGACTACGACTGGAACGATCTGTTGCGTTCGTAGCTGGCTATATAGGCATCGACCGTGGGGTATATCCCCTCTCTCTTTCTCTCTCTCTCTCTCTTTCTCTCTGCTGCTGCTGCGGCCGCTGTTACTGAACACAATTCAATGTTCTCCAAGTGTGGCATTGAACGCGCCACGGATCACATCGATCGCCCTCGCCTATTGCTGCTGTCGCTGCTGCTGCTGATGTTGATGCTCGAACCACCGGCGTTGGCCTCTTCTCTTTTCTAGCGTCGCGCACGTCCCATACAACGCGGACAAGCGGTGGATATTTTTGGATATTGATTGAATATCCCGGCTAACGCAACGTGCGATGTCCACTTAGAAGTATAATTTTAAAACACTACGCGCCGGGGATACTACAAATCAATTGTACGGGACGTCGCGATTATCTTTCTTCTTATCGTTACGATCGTTTCTGTTAAGCTCCAATGGTTTAGTTCTACTTTTTCTATTTTGAGCAACTGAGCAAGATAGAGTACATTATACGTAATATAAAACGGAGCAACGTGAAGAGATGTAAACTTTGAAAATAATTACCCAGATAGCCAAATCTGACAGCATTTGCAAAGCATCTACTACAGGAAAAAAAAAGATGTATTAACAACATTAGTCTAATTGAAAATAAACTTGTTAATTCAGTAGTTGTATAAAACAAATACGTCATGCTCTTGTTTTAATAAAAAATGTTATTTGTTTTATTAATACCGTCATTGAATTAACAAGATTATTTTTAGGGCTGTCACTTTTGACAACTTCGAAGATTCGAAGCTTTGAAAGAATTTGAAGCTCCGAAATTAACTTTGAATCTTCGAAGTGTCAAAGTGCCTTTGAAGCTTCGAATCTTCGAAGTTGTCAAAAATGATAGTCCCAATTATTTTCAATCCAGGTAGCGAGCTGACGTTAATTGTCGTCATTTTGACGTCGTTTTAACGAAAAATGGTGTCAAAATAATGACAAATAACGTCAGCTTGCTATCTGGAAATTGAACTAATGCTGCTAATACAATATCATTTTTTTCCGTGTACATATTTTGTCGACAGAATGTTAGTATAATTAACAAAATGTGTTAACAGAATGTAACGACAGATTGACCGCAGAAACGGAACCTGCCGCGTTCTATTTAAATAATATATTCTATTTAAATTATGAAATAACAGATTTTGCTTGATTTCTGCTCGCAATCTGCTATCAAATTATGTCGGCAGTCTTCGCTGGCAGAACACATGCTTAATGTGGTTGATATTAATCTGTTGCGATATTCTATTAAAATTCTAATCTAGTCTAGAATTCTAGATTCTAATCTAAATTAGAATATAGAATTTTATTCTATATTTTAATCGGTTAGTATATGTTAATGTTTGTTTACTGAATATAAGGCAGAAGTGATATGCAAAGTAGTAATAATTATGAATTCCGAACGTACAAAAAATAATGGCATAAATTACAATTCAAAGCCAAAGACAAAGAAGTTGATGTAACAGTTTTGTTGATAAAAATTACCATTTTTTTATTGTACTTAAAAAGAAGCTTATTTGAAAATCTAGCTTCATTACGCGAATTTTTCACGTAAAAAATATTATAATTATGTGACGATTAATGTGATCGAATTGTTACTTCTTTATTATTTTTACAATTCTCCGAGATCTGTCTGTCAAGTGTCTACCGAGATCTGGAGAGTATGTAGAATGATACAAATTTGCAAGCAAAGAAAAACAAACGTCACTTCTGTAGAAACGCCCGAACGTTAAATCACTCCTGATGACGTGAGTATGTAAATCCCGTTTGATAAAGATACGATCTGTAAAATCCGTCGACATGCAGAACTCCTTTCGCGGTTTCGGGTATATACCTTATTCTAGAGAACACTTATTTCCGCTTGCGTCGGGAAATATGAAGTAATTGACCCGATGACTCACAATCAGAGAGCTACAACTTTACTTTTTTAAGATATTAATCAGCGTATTCGATCAAATCGCGGGGTCGGCGCGATTTCGTTTCGTATAAAGTTTTCTATGATATATCTATCATAGAAAATGATATTTCTATCATAGAAAACTCTATTTTCAGAGCCGCGAAAAATTTTCCATTACGTCCCCAATAGCAATCTCAAAAGCGATCTGAAAAAGACGCAAGACGCGGTCTTATCTGCACAATTGTCACGATGTCATTCGAAAGGATCGTGTAGCATTGCTTATCGCGAGATTGTAATGTTGTAAAATAATTAGGCAGGTAATCGTTAATATATGACCGTACTTGCGATATGATAGATAAAACGAACGATATTATGCAAAAAGGCACGCGTGGTGATGACGTAGAATTTTTAATCTTTTAATTTGTAACCACCTTTGCAATTATTAATTGTAACTTATGATATTTTTTGCGTGCTGAAAATATGCGTAACTTATACCGTACGGTTATATACGCTAGTTTATTGCGATACGATTGAATTCATTCTATTTTTATTTCGCGCTATCACGCGATCGCGATTTATCGCAATATTACAAGACAAGGAACTGATAAAAAAAAACCATCCGTTTTCTTGCATTCGAGATCTTGTACTCAGCAGCAAGAACGTACCGTTAGTTTTACGTCTTTCGACGAAGCAGGAAATGCGTATAACTACTTGCAAAAATCTGAATGTAATTTATAAACATTGTGAATATAGACGTATCAACAATTGTTAATTTCTTATGGATATAAATGTAATGACAATTATTAATTTTAAAGTAACATCGTACTTACGACAAAATATAAATGTAATTTATAAACGTAAAAATTGTGGATATAAATGTAACAATTGTTAATTTTTTATAAATATAAATGTAATGATAATTATTAAAAAATTTTAAAGTGTAATATTGTACTTACGATAAAATATAAATGTAATTTATAAACGTAAAAATTGTGGATATATAAATGTAACGACAATTGTTAATTTTTTGTAAATATAAATGTAATGACAATTATATTAATTTTAAAGTAACATCGTACTTACGACAGTAATCAGCACCGATTTATCAACGTTATTCGTCACTGACGGAAAGTAAAATTGAAATGCGAGATGCGTCCTCCTTCGCCGATTAATTCCGTCATATCCGCGTTAATAGCAATTGTATGTACGTACGTACAGTCGCTTTCGCATCAAATAAATGAATCAAACGGAACCCCGTCGGGCATTATCCACACGTTTCATACATAATTCTAATCGATATGACTATGTTGTTCCGCATACGTAATTAATTTTATTCATCAGAAAATATTTTACAGTCAGGGAACATTGCAGCGTGTGCGTAAGTTTTAGAACTATACGCTTACACAGTAAACGTATAGTTCTAATTCCACGAGTGCAATTTTAAATGCATATTTTTATTAACATAATAGCAACGATATACACAATTTAAATGATATACTCGTTTGTTGTATTTGATATTCTCACTATGATGTACTTGAATCTAACAACAATGAAGAATAACATTGCAGAATACCATTGATTGTTGAGAACTCAGGATAATCTGATGCAATTCTACAAATTGAATATATTAAAATATTCCCCGTTATTTTTATTCTTACAAAGCCATTGCGTCAAATACGTAATGACATCTCGTTGCACCTGTCAAGAGATCTTGCAAATAAGATCGTAAGATCTTTCATATGGAATAACTTAATGCAAATTGCCTCCATTACGCGTCTTGCTCGCGATCGATTCTGCGATAAATCCGTTCGACAACACGAGTCATTAGATCGGATAATAAATGGAAAGGGAGATTTGAAAAATGCTTAATCCTTGACGCAAGTCAACGCGAAGGTTTTCTATTTCGTAACGCAATATTTTAAAAAATATCGGACAAATTGTACGCGAAAGGATGAAAATAACTCGAATTTCTTTTATTTCTTAAAATTAAGCGTTTATTTGAAAGGAAGGTTTTTATAAATGAGGAATTAAACTTTCATCCCAAAGCTGTTGAGCTTCAGATTCATCCAGTACTCTTCTAAAATAAAAGTTGAATGGAGTTAATCATTGTATAATTTACTCGGAAATATATACATTTGTAGCAATAAAATCACAAAAGTATTACATATTATAATTTATTGAGTCATTGTTATAAATAGCAATGAGAAATACTGTTTCGAATTTGCTATATTATAATGTTATTTTATGACTTAACAAATTCTTAGGACTTTAAATGTTTAAAAATCTGTACTAAATTATAATCTCGTTAAACGCCTCAATTATATCTAGTGACCAAGTCTTCTTACAACATGAAAGAGATCCAAGGAGATAAAAAAATGAAGTTTTGTACTATTCATTGTTGAAACATAATAATTTATATTTCTTTCTTTCTTATAATATCCTTGTCATTTATATATTAGATTAATTCACTAATTAAAACCGGATAAAAATGTAAATAATGTCATGTTTATTGATTCTAATATATATTATTCGCCCAACGTATAATATGATTCCCTGAAAAATTAAAATAATTTTGTTACTAAATCTTATTAATGCTGTAAGAGTTTCATCATTTAAATAAAATAAAATAAAAGAGTATAACAAAATTTATTTATAAAAGAAAGAGGGAGAAAGAAAAAATTTGAAATTTTATGACTGCTTCAGATCAAGAAAACTGATCTACTCTAACATTTATCATATATTTGTTATTTACCTATAATTATATGCTAATCTTCGTCTTTTCCTATAAATTATTGTCGCCACTACCGAAATTCCTATTAACATGGTGATTATAATAACTGCAACTAAAAAAGATATTATTAAGATTAGAAAATTAATATTTTTATTAATAGAATAATTATTAAAATTTATTATATTCAATTATAAAAAATAAAAATATAAAAAAATTATATGTAATTATAAAAAAAATACTTACTGAGCATGTTATACGTAGTTATTAACGTATCTTTCGATTGTGTCCTAAGGCACTTTGTTATATGAGATAAAGTGCCATTAACCATGGGGCACTTCAAATTAAGTATTTCACAAAATAAGGGAAATAGATCCGTATTGTTAAAAGGTTCTAATTTACATCTTGGCATAAAAGCAGGTCCATTCGCAAAGAAGAATGGATGCATCTCTTTAGCTTCATTATTATAACCATGCAGCCCAAATTCTGTTCGATTGTTAACTGAAAGGAAACAATGGTTCAACGTTAAAAATTAATGCTCTTCTTATAATATGTATATAGCAATAAATATATATGGACAGTACAAAACCTGTGATATTAAATTTCTGTTTATAATATTCTATGGCATCATAGAGGTTTTGGAATGCATATCCAACTTCAGCTATGACAAAAATGGGTCCTACACGAGTATTATTGCCGTAATGATACTTCTTTGGGATATCTTCTCTTTTATATACTTGGAACGTTTTCGTTTGCTCTGCAGCAGACTTCAATTTCTGATAAATTATCTCTTCTTTTCCTAAATAAAGAATTTTTTTAAATGTAGCAGGAGAAATACAATAACTCTACACAAATCCTATCGTAAAGCAGCCTTACCAGCATGTGGGAAAATATGTAATCCTGGAGAGGTTCCTACAAATACATAATCACTAGCATTAATGTAATTTGTCAAATTTATTATTCTTTCCATGGTAACTGATGCCATGCCGTGATCACTTAAGTGAATCACGTTAAGGTCGCCTGTCAAACCATAGTGATCAATTTTATCGTGCATATATCTTGTAATATTATCCAATTTTCTAAGAATTTCATTAAATTCGGGACTATTTATTCCTATGGCATGACCATGATAATCTGGATCCTCAATGTACAATATCCCAAAGTTTATTGGATTTATGGGATGTACAAACCATGACAACAATTCATCTACCCGCTTCTCCCACGGAATCGTATCATTAAAAGCCTAAAATAAATCATGTTATTACATAATTGATAGATATTCCTGGGATTTAAGCATATTGTTCCATATGTTGTAAATCCAATACACACTTGAGCGAAAGTGGGTGATATTCCTTGATATTTAAACACAGAACCTGGCCACATCATTGTGCCACTATGTCTGCCACTTTTTTCATTAATCGTCTGAAACCATGTGTGGAATATAAAACACGCCTAAGGTGTACGTAAAATATAATTATCGTTTCGCTACTTACCCAAATAGGCAGAATGTTATTGTTGTAATGATACAGCTCGTACGAGTACTTAGTAAGATTATCTTTGATAGGATCAAAAAATTCATTATCTACAACCCCATGTGTTTCCGCATAAAATCCTGTCGCCATTGTATGATGATTGGGAAAGGTCTTGGTGACGAAAATGTTCATCATATAGTCTGTGTAAGTGCCCTCCGCCTTTAGCTGACTCATAAAAGGTGTCAGCTTTCTTTCAAAGTAGTCGTATCTATACAAGAGAAAAAGAAAGGAAGTAAAATCGGAAGTATCTTTCCAGACCGCCAAGTCTGTCAAGAAAAGGTTCTGTTACAAATTTTGTCGGCAAAAAGATTACAGATTTAATGCAAGATCTGACTTGGGATATAGAAAAAAATGTTAAATACAAAAGTAGTAGGGTTCAAAGTGAGGCACTTGATGGTGACCTTGACCTTGAACCCTACTACTTTTGTATTTAACATTTTTTTCTATATCCTACATCCCACACAGTACACTTTATCCTGAGGATATTCCAGAGTGATCCAGATGTCCAATTGGACATAATGCGATCCCTCGGATATCTAGTGGATATCGCAATATCGTGTGCTGTGTGGGATCCTTCCGAGATATTTCAGGGATCCGGGACTTTTTCCCCACCCTGTATAATATCGTTGGCAGAATGTCAACAGAAATACAAAGGTTGCATTCCGATATTCACTGCCAGTACTGAAAATCTGTAGTTAACGTCACGTATACTATACCCACACAGCACACTTTATCCTGAGGATATCCCAGAGCGATCCACATGTCCAATTGGACATAATGCGATCCCGTGGAGATCCTATGGTTATTGAGATATCCCTCGGATATCTAGTGGATATCGCAATATCGTGTGGTGTGTGGGTAGATTTTCAGTACTGGCAGTGCATATCGGAACGCAGCCAATGTCAACAGCAAACATCAACAGCAAAGTTTGTCAACAAAATATGATAGCAGATTGATGGCAAGAAATCAGGCAAACTTTAATATATTCGTTATACAATTTAACACAGATCGGCGGCAGAAGTAGAGCAGAATTTACGTTCGACAAATTCTGCTTTGTTTCTGTCGCCAATCTGCTGTCAAGTTACGTCAGCAGGCAAAACACAAACTTAATGCGAACAGCAATGGCAATTTGCTAGTAATATCTGATCGGATTTGCTGCCAATCTGTTAAACCATAGACAGGTTGCTTGCTAGATTCTTTCGCGTGTGTCCTTCCAAACATTTGAACTAAATAGCGACTGTAACACAGAATTAGTAAATATCGACGCTCTCGATCGTGCAGGATCTTATGCCAAACAACAATTTTCGCCTTCATACTGTCACCAGGAATATTCTCGCACCTGAACGCATCGTAGGAGACGACCAACAGTTTTGGAGCATCCGGCACAGGACCCGCCTGGGCGTTCAGCAGGAAGAGAAACAGCGAAACAAATGGGGCCGCAGAGATCATGATGACGCAACCTCGGCGACTCGCCGTAACATGGGAAGGTGCGAATTATCGTCTTGTAATCGTGAAAGCGATCGCGAGGGCTGTACCGCTCATGGCTGCATTTATAACCTGTCAGGTGTCAAACGGGCGTCGCGGCCCGAGCGTGCTCCGATTTTCGCGAGAGTGGGAATCGCTGATCACCACTCGCTCGCCGCGTAGCGACAAGCGACTGTAGCGAGCAATCGTGACTCGTGACTCTGACTCATGACCAGGGTCGGCTTAACTCGTAGGGGGCCCTCGGGCCGCTGTACGTATGAGCAGGGGCGTTGCCAGGATTTTATTTCGGTGGAGGGGATTTTTAAAAAATTAATATCACAGAACAACTCACAATTTTTTTAATTAAATAAGATAATAATATTTGTTCAGGACATTTTCTTTAGACCTTAAAGCATTTAAACCATTTCATTTCTCTCTCGGCTTTCAACCTTTCATTTTCATATTTTCATATTTAAATTTGGTTCCAAAATTTCGGGGGGGAGGGGTTTAACCCCCAATTCCCCCTGGCTACGCCACTGCGTATGAGAGCCTTTACATACTTTTTGAATATTAAAAAAAACATATATTTTGTATAGGCAATCTACCTATAAGTAGTTTCAATTTTAATCGATATTAAAAATTTTATTAAATAATTTTTCTTATTAAACCGACTTAAATACTTTTTTTACAAGAAATTGTTGACTATTTTTAAAAAATTTTATTACTAATTTTTTTTTTAATTTGTGTTTTAAAAATTTTTTTTTAAATAAGAAATTTGTTGGGGCTCTTGGAAGGTCTTGTGTCCACGATGCTAGAAATCGATCCGAGATCTCGAACGGAGAGAGAGAATTGACCAATCACATTGACCAATTGGTCGAATTGTTCAAATGCGATTGGTCAATTCTCTCTCCGTCCGAGATCTCGGACCGATTTCTAGCATCGTGGACACAAGGTTTAAGAGCGGGGCCCTGGGTTTAGGGCCGAGTGGACCCATACCTAGATTCGGCCCTGCTCATGACTCGTGAGAGTTGAGACCGGTGAGACTCATGACGTGACTCGAGTGGTTGTCAAAGAAGCTGCACTACATTGCACCTTTTGTACTTGAAATAAGACAGATATAATTTGGCGCTCACGCACTCGCGAGCATTATTTGTCCTTGTTTAACATTTGATTTGATAAACAACAAGGATGAAATGATTCCATGAGCGCTGTAAGCGCCAAATGGAACGCAGCCTATAATTAGACGTTGAAGAGACAGAGAGAGGAAAGGTAAAAAGTGCATAGAGTTCAGGTACAAAACTGGTCTCTGGAGCTGTACTATGCATTCTTTGTACTCGAAACGAGATAGTTAGATAATTGAGTCGGATATCCAAACCAGAGTCTTCTCTCTGTCCAAACGGGGCTTAAGAAGAAGAAGGGGGGTTTTTAGTAGGTTCCTCTCGGATGAATAAGAAGAAGAAGAAGATAGGTTAGATAGGTATTGCATGTTAAAGGGAAAGATAAGAAACGGAAACAAGAGATGAAAAGTATGAAGAATTCAGCTGTGAAGGAACTCTTTGTGTGAGAGATGAAATTGATGTATTTATATTGCAAATTTATGTGAAGTTTATGCTTTATTTAATAACTTCACGTGGCAGTCTTTAGCGGTGCGAGATAGAGAGGAATTTGTTATAAATGCACTTGCGAAAGCAACTTTTAGCATACACGGATCTGTTTTTTGTGGTCGTGCACTCCGGTGCATTTTCTGCATTCAGAATGAAATAGATGTGGAATTAAGCGTTGAAAGGAAAAAAGAAAGAGAGAGGAAGAGTCCAGCCACCAAGAAAGGACCTTATGATTTTAAATTATTATTAGATGTGGAAACTTGACTACATGAGATGTTGCACGTTAGATGAATAAAAATGTTTTGCACGTGGACTTTATCTCCGGAAGTATATTCACTGACTACCCTGTGGTGTGTAAAGCAAGGTTTTGAAAAGTTAATATTGTCTATTTGCGTGTACTATTCATTGCGATAACTAGTGGCATTGTTACAGATAGATCACAAGATGATAATGAAGATATAGCGCAGAAGAGGATATTGACATGCAATCGATGAAGTTGACATGTATAATGAAGATTCAGACGTTTGTATTCTTTGATCTAGAAACGACTGGTCTGATCCAGGGAAAGGTCATGCCAAGAGTTACAGAAATCGCTTTAGTCGCCATCTCAAGAGAATCGATATGTAATAGCAACAAGAATTCTCTGCCAAGAATCTTGCATAAGCTGGTACTTCCGGTTAATCCGCAAAAAATCATACCGCCAAAAGTACAACACATGACAAGTGAGTTACTCTATTGGTCTGAATTAATATATAAATGAATAGAATGGAGAGAAGGATCCAAATTATAAACGGCTTAATTCATAGTTATTTACTGCTGTTAATATTTCTGTAATTGCAATACTTAATATTGTAATAATTTTATAATTTTGTAGAACTGTATAACGAGGACATGCAGCTTCTACAACCTTTCAAGAGTGAACTTTACGAGTTAATAACTCTCTTTTTGCAACGTCTCACACCACCAATTTGTTTTGCAGCTCATAATGGCGACAGGTTTGATTATCCGATATTCTTAGGGGAACTCGAACGTATCAATAAGGTAATTGATTTACATAACTAGCTTTTTATAATTTTTTATTTTATTTAATAATAAATGCCCTTTTCCCCATTAAAGATACTTAACAACGAAATTCTCTCTATTGATACATGGAAGATGTTCCAAGATTACTTTAGGAAAAGAGACTTGGAACCAAAAATGGTCCAGGATTTGTTAAACGACGAATATGATGATTTGCTCTCCGTGGTGGATATGGACGTGGTGATGACGGACGAAGAGCCTAAAATTGTCGCGACGACATCTACTGCAAAAACAATGCTTTTCTGTGACGATAAATATACCAAAGTTATAAATGATAAAAAACTGGAAGAATATAGCAATAACGTTCATGCTCGATCGTCGAAGAATCCCATACAAGAGGCGAACGAGAAAACGCCGAAGAATCAAATAATGAAGTCGGAAGATGTCTTCGCGCAGCGACCGTTCAAGAAAAACAACCCGAAGAAGAGATTGGATTTTGGGTGCAATAAGCCAATTAACTTGAAGCTCGATGCCATTTATGAGTATATGTTCGATTCGAACTTCTTGCATCATTCAGCCGAGGCAGACTGTCTTGCTATGATACGCTGCGTTATCAAAATTGCTGATTTCTTTCTTGATTGGTCAGATAATCACGCAAGTCCATTGATTTGCTGCAAAAAAACATAATGGGACGCTATTAATTGATAGCAGATAATAAAAATAACATAAAAAAAATAGAAAATTATATGCGATTTCTGTGAATTATAATGCTAGTGTAGTATATGAAATAATATCATTAAGTATACTCCTCTCCCCATATTGGCAATATTGAACTATAATGTTAAAAATAAAAATCATAATTCTACATGGCTAATATGGGATGAGTGATCAAGTGCCTTAATTTCATATAAACGTAAATTATTTATTGAATTGAAGATTTTTCATTCTTAAAAATCTTAAATTTTTTGCCTTAAATTCATTAGGATTTGTAGCTATAATTTTATGACACATTTCCATTTCTTAAAAGTGGTATGTACTTAAAAGAATTCGTGGAGATGTACTATTTAATTGTGATTAGCTTTAAAAATCAAATCTATATACGAGTATTAAGATATGATTGATTGATGACTGAAAAAAGACAAAAGACTATTTGTTCATAATTTAGGATATTTGTTTGAGTGACAAGTTTGTGTGTGATAACGAAAAATATAGTGATGAATTTCTCTTTGCATAATATACATACATATATAGATATATTTCTTTACATAATATAAAGAAATCAATCATCACATTTTTCATAAGAAGTTTAATATTAATTCCATTTATAAATAGCAACGTCTTACAATAGCACGGTTCAACTCGATAAAGCATGCCTTTTACCTAATTACTATCCACAGTTTTTTCGTTTGCTTGATCATAATTTATAGTATATATGCAAATTTTAATATATTCTTCGCTTTTTGCAACGTTGGGAAGTTGGAAAAAGCATCTTATTTTGCTTTTTATCTATAAGTTTAGGAAAATTGAATTTAGAAAAACTTTTTATATAAAAATGAATTAGAAATGCCAAAGATGAATATTACGGTATATTCAAATCCAAAAACGTACAATAAGATACGGCATAAAATTTTACACTTCTAATTCAATATTTAAAAACATCGAAGAATATGAATCTTTCTTTAATAAATGATAGTATTGGAATGTTTTTTCTTTTTTCTCAAATATTTTTTATACGAGAAAAAGAGAAAGAAGATAATAATGAAACTGTTTTGCAGAAATATAATTATTATAAAGAAATTAAATACATACTAAGCTTGTTTTAATAACCTATGTCTATTGCTAAAATATCTTAATTCTTTACTTAATTATATCTTGTAGGAAAAGTGTGTAAAATATTTCTTAAAAATATTTTAATTAATGATCAATCTTTTTAATAGCTGCAACAAAATTATACCTGTCTTGCAAAGTATCTTTTCGAAAAGGTTTTAATTAATAATAATAAGACTAGTCTGTTTTAGCATCTATAACCATTAATTCTTTAGGTATTTAATGTCATTTTTATTTGTGATAGATATGTGTTTATCTTTTTATAAGTTTGATATAAGGATAGTAAGATAATATAGATATTTTTATATTCTGCAACTGTGCAATAAATTATTTTATTGATTAAAATAAATGTTTCTATATGTATATATTTTTGATATATCCCCAGCAAACACAAAGTAGTAACAGTTATAGGCGATTTTTGGCGTGACTCTGGTATAAACAAAGTGTACCAAACTGCACCAGCACCAATAGCAATCACCGATAGCAACTTTGGTACACTCAGAGAAAAAAGTCGTATCAGCAACTAGAAATTTGTGGACAAATAGCGCCTCAACTATGTGCTATAAAGTTGCAGTAACAACAAAAAATAATAGTTATATGAACTAAGAAAACATAGTAATATTAACCATTTATAGTAAATCGTTGGATAAACTACATATTTGTCTAAATATTTGTCTAAACTGGAAAAATGTTGTCATATCTTACCTGTATGAAGTCTATATAAACAATATATAACAAGTCTATATAACTGTCTAATTATAGTTGAGTCACTATCAATTAATAGTTCACAAATGTAGTTAGCGTGACTATATTTTTATAGTATTCAGTACTACTTTAGTTCCCCTATTACTTCGTAAAACTAGTTGCAACTACTTAAATTTCAGAGTTGCCAAATTATAGTTGCCAGAACTATTTCGTTTTCTCTCAGTGTATATGTTCCAAACTATACCAAACAATCGCCAAAAATCGCCTTATTTAACTGTTAGTTATAATTTCCCACTCAACAATATAACTGTTATATAACACACGCGTTATATAACAGTTATATGGTTGAGTGGGAAATTATAACTAACAGTTATATAACTGTTACTTGTGTTTGCTGGGTCATTTCTTGGAAACGCGAGTGAAAATGAAACGATCGATCCTTAATTGATTAAATAATCCTCATAACTGAAAAAAAATTTTTCTTACATATACAAGATTGTTTATTATTGGCGATATATATACAATTGTAAACTTTTACGATATCATTACACTTACCTTGTGAAAACGGAGTTATCAATTTATTCTACATTTTACTTTTTAATAGAATCATCTTCTCTGTTAATAACGCTAAACGATAACAATTATTTTGTATACGTAGGAAATATCATACAAATAAACTTAATAGTAAATTTAATATAATAATTTAATGATAGATTTTTTTCTTTAAAGGTATTTTGAGGTCTACATATGTAACACTTACAAGTTTCCAATTCGGGTTCCGGTTCGGGTTCCAGTTCGCGTTCTGGTGTTTGCGATGATGTATTTATTACTTTCAACATGAATAATTCGTTTGCATTCACTACAATCGAAAATTCAAGCGAAATATCGTGATGTTAATTTTTATATTTTAATAAATAATAAAAGTGGCCAATTGACTACAACACGCATATGTTGCGTTAATTCATACCTGAAGAATGAAAAAAGATAAATACTTACAAACATATTTAGCTATCGCGTATCGATCGTTTTCAATGGTCCTTCTAATATCTTTTAGAATGCGATTTAATCTGTATTCCATATTCCTCATTTCATCAAATCCAATATTCTCTAGCAAATTAAGCTCATCATCCCAATAGTATGTTATGCAGCAATTGCAAAAAGCATCATAAAGTCTTTCTAACATCTATAAATATTGTTGCTACTTTATTATTATTTTAATAAAATTTTTAAATCTTAGTAATACATTACCATAAAGAATAAGAATGTCATTGATTTTCTTCGAGAAATATGAAACATTTCTAATTCATGGTAGCATAATGTTTCGAGATAATAGCTTGCGACGCTCTTCCATCCTTGAGTATTCCTCAATTTCTAATAGAGAGAATATATATACATAATATACATAATTATATAAAATGAATTATATATAATTTAAGTTATTACAATAAAAATAAAATAAAAATTAGTACGTTATAAATAAATAAAAAATTTCTTTCATTAAATTCATCAAGAAAAGTAAAAATAAAGGAGAGAATTACTTGCTCTAAGAGAGGATACTTACAACATTAAGTATAAAAAATAAACTTAAAATATATTCGTATTATAAATAATTGATGTTTCTTATTCCACGATGTATCATTGTACCTTTAATTGGCGTATTACAAGCTTTATATGTCCATAATCATGGTCGGAAAGCATATCTTTTTCAAAATCGTAAAAACACAATCGCCAATAACGACATCGTGGATCACTAAAATCGCCTCCACGGTTGTTTAAAGGTTTTGGAACAACAGACCAACATCTGTCTGAGCGAGACTATAAAATGGGAAACGATTAATAAAAGCACGTTCTTTAGTTTATCGCTGCGAACAATTTGTAGTTCTTCTGTATTAAGTTTTGTTTTAAATAAAATATTAATTATGAGAATAGGCCAAATGTCGGTCAACCGCGGATCTTGGTGCGTAATAATAATTTTTGTATATTCCCTGTTCAATATGCGAACTGCGCGCATATCGTCGGTCTTGAAACACAATCCTTACATGAACCCGAAATTAATTCACATATCTTAAATTGACGAACAATTTAATAATTTTGATGCTAATAGGCATCTATAAGATCCCCCCTCCTCGAAAAACTGTAAAGAAATTATTGCGAAAAATAACACATTACTACGCACCAAGATCCGCGATTAACCGACATTTGGCCTATTCTCATTTATATTTGACAATTTCGTCGGTCCTAATCTTATTATTATTTAAAATATTAAGTTCGAATATTTTTACAAAAAGAGAATTGAAGAAAAACTAAAAATAAAAAAATAAAAATATATCATAAGGTCGGTATTCATAATCCGTTCTTATATTTATGATCGTCTTAAGCACAGTCTTAAAGATGTGATAAATCCATCACAGAGCCGTATTAGTATCTTTTAAGACATTACTTGACGATCTTGAAATAAAAACGGACTATGAATATCGCCCTTAGATATATTTTAATTTTTTTAAATTTAGTTTCTTCAATTCTCTTTTTGTATACAGGGTGTCCGGAAAGGTAAGGTCAACCGAATAGGAGGTGAAAGAGGAGCATGAGTAGAACACATAATGTAAATCAAATTTTTTCGTATTTACTATGGTTTAGACAATACAGCGCTTTATAGGGGTGCATGAAAAGTGTCGAAACCCCTTAATATTTCGAAAAGTACGCATTTTCGAGAAAAATGTTTTATACGAAAATTGTAGGGTTTTAAGTGAACCATAATAATGTGCAATAAAAAGTGGGGATACCCATTAAAAATTTCAAGGTTATCTTTACGTGATTATCTTGAGAACGCTATTCAAGATCACACTAATCTTTCTGTGTAATGCTTCACTTAAAACCTCACAATTTTCGTATAAAACATTTTTCTCGAAAATGCGTCATCAATCACTTTTCGAAATATTAAGAGGTTTCAACACTTTTCATGCACCCCTATAAAACACTGTATTTTCTAAACCATAGCGAATACGAAAAAATTTTATTTACATTATGTGTTCTACTCATGCTCCTCTTTCACCTCCTATTCGGTTGACCTTATCTTTCCGGACATTCTGTATATAATATGGCTATATTTTGAGCGGCAATGCTAAGAAAAATTACTTATCCAAACAGTACTTATAATTTTTTGTTATTATTTTTACTTCATTAATTAATAAGCGTATGTACAAAAAAATCTTTTGCCTTAATCTAATATTTTATATTACGTACTTGTAAAATATCTCTTCTTGAACATCTTGGTGGCATTTTTGTCCGAGCCGAAAAAACTAGAATGGGAACCACATCAATGTCGATGGTTTTTCCGGAATTTAAAAATTGGAATATTAGCGTAAACGCTGGTCCCGATTTGTTTATCTTTATCTAAACACAGAAAAGACATGTAATCTCTTTGATTAGTTTTAATTTCTTCTTATGGCATATGATATAAAATACTGACAATTCTAAATAGCCAAATATGTTGAGAGCAATTTATTATAATCTTTATTATCATTCATTTATTACAATCTTCAAATATCGGCAAAAGTCTACTGAATAAAATTTACTAAAAAAGTGTAATAGCAGATAGCAACCCATCTCTCTACCCATATGTTTTATTATTTAGTCGAACGTAGATAAATAATTTGCAATTCTGTTGCCAGACTATCAATAACTATAATATTAAACATTTCACATACTGGCATATAACCATCAAATATAATTCTGTTATTTCCAC
>NJRP01000030.1:1447763-1469766 GCA_003063835.1 Aphaenogaster floridana
TGGCTATATTTTGAGCGGCAATGCTAAGAAAAATTACTTATCCAAACAGTACTTATAATTTTTTGTTATTATTTTTACTTCATTAATTAATAAGCGTATGTACAAAAAAATCTTTTGCCTTAATCTAATATTTTATATTACGTACTTGTAAAATATCTCTTCTTGAACATCTTGGTGGCATTTTTGTCCGAGCCGAAAAAACTAGAATGGGAACCACATCAATGTCGATGGTTTTTCCGGAATTTAAAAATTGGAATATTAGCGTAAACGCTGGTCCCGATTTTTTTATCTTTATCTAAACACAGAAAAGACATGTAATCTCTTTGATTAGTTTTAATTTCTTCTTATGGCATATGATATAAAATACTGACAATTCTAAATAGCCAAATATGTTGAGAGCAATTTATTACAATCTTTATTATCATTCATTTATTACAATCTTCAAATATCGGCAAAAGTCTACTGAATAAAATTTACTAAAAAAGTGTAATAGCAGATAGCAACCCATCTCTCTACCCATATGTTTTATTATTTAGTCGAACGTAGATAAGTAATTTGCAATTCTGTTGCCAGACTATCAATAACTATAATATTAAACATTTCACATACCGGCATATAACCATCAAATATAATTCTGTTATTTCCACTAGTATTGTTGGCCACTTTACTCAGAATACCTTCCATCCAAGTGCGAAATCTTTCTTGGTTCAAGTACGAATGCTCGTCGATGAAAGATTTCAGTTCTCTAAACAGAAAATAAATTTTTTTCTTTCTTTTTTGAAATTATATGTAAATTATGTAAATTTCTTTCATTATGTAAAATTACTTTTATTATGTAAATTATAATATAGTATAATTATACTAAATAGATGTATTAATTTCTGTGTTAATACAAAATTTACCGATATGCTTTCGGATCTATATTTAAAGTATTATGCGAGTTTCTGTCTGTCCAATTTGTATGTATTTTAATAAAACCTGGGCGATCTGTGCTAAACTGAAATATGATCAACGAGTATTAATGATAATATTAGCATAATTTATTTGCATCAATTTTATCGTAGGAAATTGCATTATTGAATTAATAAAAAAAAATTGTATTATTTTATTCAATTAGTGTTATTATAATACATATATATTTATCTTTTATTAGTATTTTATTATTTTATTGATATACATATATATATATATATATATAATTATAAAATTATATATTATATTTAAAATATGTATACATATATGTAAAAATTTTTAATATATATACATATGTATATATAATTTTTAATATATATACATATCTTTATATATTTTTATATATTTTTACACATATATAATAAAATATATAAACTATATTTTTTTATAATAAAAATATATTTAAATTTTAAAAATATTAATACTATATTATATAATATACCAATTACAATCGAAAAAGAAATAACTTTATATAATTAATCAAATAAAAAATAAAAAATGTTTATGTAAATTAAATCTGATAATATTCTTAAGCTTGGATAATCTTCAATGATATATGTTGTAGATTTTAAAAATAATATTACCTCTAAATCTCTTTCTTTGATGGGCAAGTTAATTACAAAATTTAAATCATATTCTTCTGGCTGTCCAAATCGAGTCCTCTTATAATAACTCCCAGCCCACGCAATTCTTTGGAATGTTTTATCAAACAGTGGACTCTGCTGTCGCATAGCGTGTATTAATTTTTCAAAGATCTGCAGCATACATTACAATGCATATCAGCGTAATTAATATAATACAATATACAATTAATAATAAAAAGATTTTTACAATACCGCGTGCAAGTGCTGATTATGTTCCCTCATGTCATCGGGATCCAAACTTATAAATCGTTTGTTTATTTTATTGAATATCGTATCGTCGACCAGATACCTGTTAATATTTGAGCCTTGTGCCATCGCGTGCAATTTGTTAAATTTTCAAAATCTGTAAAATTACTTTAAAATTATATTTATGTTTTTACCAAGGCCGACGAAGTAAAATTTTTCAAGGTATAGAGGTTTTGTGATGAAAAGGGGGGATTAAATATATATATTTTCCCATATATTTTCATTTTTTTAATTTTTACATGGCAAAAGGCTTCTATAAAGGGTCTTCAAGGCAGAAGTCTGCCCCATAGAACCTTATCCAAATACCACTTTTTTGTGAATTTTAATTCACTGAAAAATTTTAATTCAAACTTGGGGATCTGATCAAAATCCAGACGAACTAAAATTTAGAGGGGTCAAAATCCCAAAAATTTTTTGTTCAGAAAGGAAAACAAAAGAAAATCTCTTTAGCCGAAAGCCAATAATCCGAATGTCATACAACTGCCTGAACATTTATAAACTTCGAAACATCTGAAAGTGAATGTATTATTAGTATATGGAGAGACTATTATTCTCAGAGGATTTTGAGCCTTCGGGATATCGGACTTTCTCAATATTGCTTTTTTGGTAAAATCATTTTCGTAAAATGCAATTTTCGGCATTTTTGTCCGTAATTCTTATAAATATAAAAATAAATAAATTTTTTATATTTTAAATAAAATTGGAAAGAGTAATAAAAATATACCATATCAAAATTAGATTTAGAGTAAAAGTAAGATTTTATTTTTTTGATAAAATCACATTTCTTGTTTTACGTTTTGCACACATTCAGGAAAAATCTAAATCTTCTAGATATTGTAAATATTAAATTCTTTTCTTTTTGCACAACACTCTTGTGGTAAATATTTCACTGTAAAATATTTACAAGTAAACCTCAGGGAACGTCAGACGCCGATTTTTCTCTAATTTTGTACAGTTGTTTGTCATGTCAAAGTACGAAAAAATCTGTCATTACTTTTAGCTCAAATTGATTTTTTCATTTTTTTATATTTTTTATGTTTTACACAAATACTTTACGCATATTCAAAGCAGTATTAATGAATCTACTCGATTTTTTAAAACTTGGCACACATAAAACATCGAAATAATAGTTTATTTGTTTTGTTTTGTAACTCCCTATCGGCCGTTAAGCAGTTCTATGGGTAATAACTATTCTTCGAAGAATAGTTAATTCAAAGAATCGTTAATTCGAAGAATAGTTATTACCCATAAAACTGCTTAACGCCCGATAGGGAGTTACAAAACAAAACAAATAAACTATTATTTCAATGTTTTATGTGTGCCAAGTTTTAAAAAATCGAGTAAATTCATTAATACTGCTTTAATATGCGTAAAGTCGTGTATTTGTGTAAAACATAAAAAATACAAAAAAATGAAAAAATCAATTTAAGCTAAAAGTAATGACAGATTTTTTCATACATGACAAACAACTGTACAAAATTAGAGAAAAATCGGCATCTGACGTTCCCTGAGGTTTACTTGTTAGATTGTATTATATATTATACATATAATAAGGAGTCTTGTGTGTGTTGAACTTTCCGCAATGCAATGTTCGGAGAACCTTAATCAGCAAAACTTAATTATAAACGCACGTGCGGTTTTATTAGCACATTGACATTCGATAAGATTAGTTGATTAGTTGAGAAAGCATTCTTTATGCAAGTACGACAAACCGTCACTTGTTGTGTATGCAATAAAATGTTATCTATACATATTTACTGAAATGCTGACGAAAAAAGAATGCAAAGAACGCAAATAATATGATATTTATAATACATCACTATAATATCGAATGACTTCCGTCGATTATATAGGCACATCCTCTCTTCATCCGCTTTCTTTTGATTAGCAATTTTATATCATAGCGCTATACATGCGCAATATTTATTATCAAAAAATATAAAAAAAGACGAATGAATCATTTTATCAACCTGTATACAACAAAGATTTCTTTTAACATCTAAAGTTTAATTAAATTTTTTCATCATATATTTTTATCACACGCTACTTGATAAATATTTTTTATCCATTTAATTTTTTTATATCGAATTCAATTAATATTTATGATAAATACTATCGCTTGCGATAAAACAACACGTGAGATTGAACAAGTGTCTAAAGCCTTGTGTCCACGATGCTAGAAATCGTTCCGAGATCTCAGACGGAAAAAGAATTGATCGATCACAATAATCAATTGATCGAATTGTACAAATCTGATTTGTTAATTTTTTCTCCATCTAAGACAGTCGTTCTTAACCTTTTCAAAGTCACGGAACACTTTTGATTAAAAGGAAAATTTGCGGAACATCAAAATTATTATAGATCATAAAACCAACAAAAAAATGCATAAACATATCTTTTATTAAAAGTTATAGATTATAGAATTATAGATTATACAACATAATTATAAATTATATAAAAATAAAAAATAAAGGAAAGAATAAAAGAAGAAAACATTAATAAAAAAAATATTATATTCGTAAAAACTGTAACTAAAATAACTTTTTTATAAAATTGCACTTCTTTAAATCAATTTTAATGCGATACCTGAGCTTGTCGACTTTTGCAAATTTTAACAATATCAGGTCTAATGTGTGATAAAGCTACTCTCATTTCTTCGTCTATAATCTCTAATAGTCTAATATATTGCGAAACGCCACTATACGACGAAAGTCCAACCCAGGTAGCAAGCTGACGTTATTAGTCGTCATTTTGACGACATTAGACGTCATTTTGACGTTAAAATGACGACAAATAACATCAGCTTGCTAACTGGGAATTATGACATTTTTGTGCGCGCTGCACATTTACTAACTAGATATAATTGTACACTGACGCTTTCATAATTTCGCGGAACACTTGTAACAAGTTCGCGGAACACTAGTGTTCCGGGAACACCGGTTAAGAACCACTGATCTAAGATCTCGGAGCGATTTCTACACAGAAAAAAATAAAGCTGTTGCTTCAATTAAACATCTACGTCACGGGCTGCCACAAATATAAATAGTTCATTTAATTGTATTATGATTGGACCAAATATCTAGATTATTCTTATCCGTGCATTTTTTTTCAGTGTAGCATCATGGACACAAAGCTTAATAATGGATTGTGAAGAATAGGCATGTTAAACAAATATACAATTTCGCTTACATAAAAATAATCAATAATTTCTATTCTAAGTGATTCTATTTATCACTCTGTAAAAAATTTAGCGATTTATCTTATTAGAATACTTTACGATATTGGAATACTTTACAGTGAAGATTTTACGATATTTCATACTTTGACATTTAAATAATGTCAAAATTAACAAAGTTTAATATTTTGTAATCTATTCAATTAAAAAAAATGTTTTAATAATTATTAATAAAGAGTACAAAAATTTTTTTATGTTAAAAATATTAAAATTATATTCAAATAATTAAAATTATATTAAAAATTTTATGTTAAAAAAATACCAATCCATTTAATGCAACCACCATTTTGTGGTGAATCAATTCGTTTGTGGTTGTTGAATTATTATCGATAATATGTTAGATTCTATACTTTAAACCTAGATGAATTCATCGCAACTGTTTATCATCTGTACTCACCAAACGGAAGGTGTAGGCAAAATACAAGAAACTTTGCGAATTGGCAATACTGCTGCACGAATTCACAATATTCGCAAGAAGTATGCAATATGTTCTCAATAATTCAGCTTATTGGAACATAAGAGTTGCTCACACTTCTTTTATTTTGTTCTAATTATTTTCTGTAAAACTATGATAAAATTGAATAAAATTATGCGTTAGACTGCACCGAACTGCATCCTACTGTGTGCCAACTATGCACTCGACTATATATAGCAAGTCAATGAGTCATTGATGAATGAACTTTCCGCAGATGGCGTTACAGCAACACATATAGTAAAAAGATTTCAGTGGATAAGTTGATAAAATAAATAAAATTTGATATGTGAAGTTCGATGAGATTCACCCCCATCTCAAAAAGGAAAATGTCTCGAAGAGTATATTTCCACACAAAACGTGTTTTCAAAAAATTTTATATTATATATCAGCAAAATTACAAAAGGTTTAAAATTTGATGCATTTTTTGAAACGTGGATTTTCTTTTGTTGAAAATAGGCTCTTCTATCAAGGAAATATATAACAAAATAATAAGAATAATTATTTCAAAATAATTTATTATTTAATATTTTAATCTTCGATATACTGAAAAAAGATTTTAGTTATTTTTGCTTTATTTTCCCCAATTTTTTTACCTATTCACAATTTTTTAGCTACCACTGTTTCTTCCGAATTGAAGTATATCAAAAATATTAAAAAATAATGTTATAAACGTTTAAATCTATTCTTTTTTATTTTTTCATTGTTTATTTGGCAATCTTTTCTTCCCAGATTTTTCCATTTACTTTCTATATTTTTTGCTCTTTTTCCAATTACTTTACTGCCCTTTTGATAAACTGTTCCCTCATTTTTATCACTGGTAGATTATTATTATTGTCCACCTTTATATCGCAAAGGCGAACTATCAGTTCCGCGAATTTTCGTTTCCCCGGAGTCGAAGAATTTTTTCGAGAACGATTATCAGTCTCCTGCACATCGCCTCACTGATAACAGCCTGATCTTCTAACACCTTCGTCAATCCTTTGTACAATTCCTCCGCGTGTTCATCCAGCTGTGTTAACATGGGCGCGGTGACTTCACGCGAGTTTTTCTCCTCCTCCAGCCTCGGCATCTTCTCTTCTCTCTCGGATTCCTTGTGTTCGTTTATCATTATTAGCATTTTCTTAAATACTTCGTGCTTCATTATATTTACATATTTATATACATAGTTTTCAAATTATTTATACAAAGAATCTCATTTTAAAATAATTGTATCTGAAATTATTGCTTGTTTAACAAAACACATACATAATTACTTTGTTTCAAAGAAGATACTTCTTATGATGATATAACTTATTTCTGGAGTAAAATAAATGTAAAATAATCTTATATTATAAATCATTACAGATGATTGTGCATAAGATATAAATTTATGTTAAAAAGAGGATCCTAAAATAATTATTTTTTATTTCTTAGTTTAAGTTTCATATCATACTTACATTGTACTCGTGGCATTTGTGTTCATCGCCATGATTTTGTACAGCTTTAGCCAAGTATCTAAGATAATCTTGCATATTCGTGAAACCCTTGAAAACATAGTATGGTTTCGAAGACAAATAAGCTTCCATAATGTTGTTGATGCCGGGTATCTTTGCTAAAGCCTTCGCTATTTCTACGAGCAGCTGCTCCTGACACATGTGCCCTACGTGCTTAAAGGTCTCCAGGGCCTCTTGGTGTACCCAGGGATTTTCATCTTCTAGTAAACGACTGAACAATTCAACCAAAGTGGACGCGACGCTTTGGACTCCGCAACGACCGAGATCCTCGACATTCCGTTGTAAAAAATGGCAGATCTTGATCTTGCCTCGAGACGGTAGATGGATGCATGAAGCTGTGACGGATGTCAGAATCTGAAATATCAAATAATATACCTAATATTATGTTCCAAACTCTTGTAATTTCTGTTGTTATCAAAGGACTGCTCCCATCAACAAATAATTAGATAGACAAATAAATTTTTGTTATACCGCACAAAAATTGTCATCATGAAGATTTCTGAGACGGGTAGCGTCGAGCAAGATAATAACCAAGTCGGATAGTAGATCTAGTTGTTTGCCATCGCACTCGATAATCACGCCTGCAACAAAACTCCATATTTTAGTTAGAATGTTGATAACATCCTTGTTATCGTTGTAATCCATTGTTATCATCACAGACACGATCTGCATCTGGAAACCAATATAAACAGAAAACTTGAAATTCCTAAGCAATATAGAAATGTGAAATTTATCAGAAAATTTTAAGACAAATTATAATTATAAAAATTTCTTGTAGCAAAAGCAAGCGAACAAGCTTATTGATATATCTAATACATCGTCTTACAAGGCGCTTCCAATTGCGAGTAGAAGGGTGTTCCTGCAAGTCTAAGAAAGCCTTCGGCAAGTCCTCAATTTTACGCCTTAATCGTTCCGATGAAAGAGATTTGGTTTTTGCTATTAACAAATGCAGGATAGAGGCATAATAATCCACATCCAGGTCAATAAGATTGTCTAACAGAGTGGATTTCACATCTTCGTTCAGCAGATCGTACAATCTGACGATCATGTTGTCTAGCATGATCGCTTCTATGCTGTCGCGTCGTTCTACCAAGGCAGCGGAAACTTTAATCAGATGTTTTACGTGATCGACGCACAGTTGCGAAGAGCCAAGTCTTAAATAAGGAATCAGCATTAAGGTTTGATCGATTTCCTTTTATTTTATAATAATCAATATATTATTAATCTAATAATTAATTATACATATATTATACATATATTAATAAGTTAATTATATCTATTACTAATCAATAAATAAAACGTAACATTAATTAAACAAATTAATAACTTACGCGATTAAATATACTGATTAAGATTCTATTAAGCAATTATTAGTCATAACATTAATATAAGGGCGATTGCGCTTGCTTGCTTACCTGCCAATGAAGCACCAAACATCCGAGCTTAATAGAGAGCTCCAGAGATGACCGGACAACAAATGCTTTAACAGAAGCAGTTCGAGTGCGTGAAAGCTTTCCGGTGGAATTTGACTGACTAGGTCGCAAACGGGTATCAAAGTCGCTTCATAAATGCCAATCAACCGTGGCCGTTCGCCGATACCGTGAACACCTGGCAGTCGCAGATCTCCAGCGCAGATTTCTTCTTCGACTACAATCGAAAACGAGTGAACAAATAAGCAATTAAGAGAAATTTAGCATTCATTTCATTAATGACAACTTTGAATAGTAAGAGAAAATCCAATGTCTAAGCGCGGTTATTGTAATTGATGAAATGTGCATAACTAGTTGTAAATTTTCTAACTATAAAACTTAAAAATTTTTAAAGTTAACTCTCTTATTAGAATTTTTAGAAATCTTAATATTCTTAAAATTCTCTTAAAGTTTTTAAAAAAGTTTTTAAAATTCTTGAAATCTTTGTTTTTGTTTTTGTCACTTACGATAATCTATGTATGTGAAAGCAACGTCCAAAATCGAATCTGAGCCTAAAGACCATTTGCAGTGGTGTTCATATGGCATGCCATTCAGTTTCTTCATGATAGCGATCGTCAGTAAATGGTAATTTAATCTATATACATATTGATCACGTGGAACAATTTGCCTCCCATACTCAAAATATACCTGAAATACAAGTAATTAAAATTATATCATTATAAAAAATCAATTTCTGTTCTTCATCACATAAGATATAGGAATAAATAAAATATGTATGTATATAAAATAATACATAGACGAATAGACATATTTTTCTTCTCAAAACGTTGTTACTAATACATAGATAAATCGATAAATATATTAAGAAAATAATTCTTCAATTGTTAAACATAGTATATACGTTTACAAATTCATCATTCTGTATAAATTATTTTGTACTATTTTATGCAAACTCACATTACTTATTATTTTACAAAGAATTAGAAACACACAATTGCTTATAATAGTGGTGAAATAATTGCACTATTTATAATGGTTGGAACTTTATGTGTAATCGTGTGTCACGTACCTGTTTGAAATCGTCATGACTGAAGATAATATTTAAAAAAGACGCAGCGCTGGCCAAGATTGCTCTTTCGCTACCTTTTGTTAAACTTAAGCATGAATATCTGCAATGAAAGGAACAATTATATAAGTTTCTCAATATAATATTATTATACCTATAATGCTATAATATAATACATAACAACTCTCTTTCTATTCTGTAATAATTTTATACGTATAATGATTGCGATACGCAAATAAGAAGAAACTTTTGCAATCGACAAGGCTGATTTTTGTTTCGAGAAACCGACGATAGTATTATTATCCGTGCATTTGTGAAACTGATGATAGTATTGTTACTCGTGCATTTGTGAAACTGATGATAGTATTGTTACCCGTGCATTTGTGCCAGAAGTTCTACCAAGTCTGACATGATCTCGCACGTGAGAGATGCGCTGTAAGACGATGTTAATTTCTCGAGGATTCTCAACAAGCGCGTAGCAACCATTATATTTCGTTCCACGTTCTTATCGTTCTGATCCTGCATCATTGTACATTTATGATTACTATCGGTGTATAAAGATATAAATAAAATATACACATATTAAATTAATTTTTAATTAATAAATATCTATAAGTATATATACGATATATATATATTTCATTTCAATTCAAACTAAAATAAACTATGCGTAACACGGTTGTACCTTGACGGTGGACAAAAGGCAAGACACGTCCTTCGCCATCCGAGTGAGATGCGTCGCGACGTTATTTGGATTGATTTCGCTCTGGTAAACGATGGCCAGCTTGGCGAATGCCTCGGACAACTCAACGAACGTCTTGGTGTCCATTCCGTTCGCAAGAAAAGCGATGCCACCGTACGCATCAACCACTGAGAAATCAATATAATTACTCAGAATAAAAAGATTTTTATATACTATTGTGATCAAAAAGTACCGAGACTGGCTCATTTAAACTGCGCAGTTCAACCCAATCGAGAAACTTTCTTTTTCTTTAGATTGGACTGTTTCTGACATACGTTCAAAATTTCTCGTCATTAACTTTGTTAGCTTAGAAATAAACACTTGTTTTGTGATTGAGAAATAGTACTTCCGGCGATTTTTACCATGTCAAATTTTGTTGAGCAACGAATTTGCATCAAATTTTGTCTTCGGAACGAAATTTCATGTACGGACACGCTGGAAATGTTGCAGAAATGTTAGGCAAAGCCAAAAAGACCTCGTCAGTCAAAGTCAGTCAAAAATCAAAGTTATGTTAACAATTTTCTTCGATTACCGCGGTGTTGTGCATAAGGAATTTCTTCCAATCGGTCAAACTGTTAACAAAGAATATTATTTGAATGTTATGTTGTTTACGTTAAACAATCCGTAAAAAACGACCGGAATTGTGGCGAGACAACTCATGGATTTTGCATCACGCAAGGCTCCTGCTCACGGTTCGATGTTTGTTCGTGATTCGATGTTTTTTAGCCAAACAATCGACGAATACACGGAAAGAATGGTTTTGCTGAAGTATCTAAAAATTTGGCCAGATACAAATCTGAAAATAATTTTGTTGGGCCATCAAAATAATTATGTAGGACGCCCAAAATAGTTGCTGGAATATCAAAACTTTTTGTAGCATTATCATAATGTTTGAGCGTCCCACGTAGTTACTTTTGATGGTCTAACAAAATTATTTTCAGATCTATATCTGGCCAAATTTTTAGATACTTCAGCAAAACCGTTCTTTCCGTGTACGATTCCACAAGCTTCATATTCGCCTGATATGGCACCATGTGACTTTTTCCTGTTCCCCCGGCTGAAATTACCACTTCGTGGACACCGTTTTGAGTCGACAAAGGCGATAAAAAAGAATTCGCTGCGCGTCCTAAACACCACACCGAAAATCGACTACCAGTAGTGGGATTATCTAACGTCTTAGCGACGATTATCGTTGTCGTTAGCGAACGATAGAGTTGCGCTTTTGCCTATAAGAGTTGCGCTTTTCACTAAGATTGTCCTTGCCATTGGCTGCCGCTAGTTAACGATACCGAAAACCGTCGATAGCAAGTTACTGAATCCCGCTACAGAGGTGCTTCGAGGACTGAAAATAACGTATTGACATAAATGTATTGCAGTGGAAGGGGATTATTTTGAAGGGGACATAATAGATTTGGATAAATAAATTTTTAGTTTGTGTTTTATTTGACCAGTCTCGATACTTTTTGATCACAGTAATATATTAAATATTCCAGAGATCATAATAAGGTCTTTTTACAAATATGATAATAGAAGGAAAGAGAAGATCATGCATCACTTTTCTGTTGAGAGAAGATCGATTGACCAAAGAATTGATCAAAGAACTTGCAAGAAACTCGCGCTTTGCGCTCAGCGAGAGACACTGTATTTTTGTGAAATAACAAGTTTCGAAATAATTTTTCGCAATTTTTGAGATACTTGATTCTCGAATCTCTGTAGGTACATAAATATATTTTTTTCTTCTGTTATCAGAATTATCGGAGGAAAATCCTTAAGGCCCAGTTCCACAATCTCCAGTAGGCCTATTCTGTAACTTTTAACGACACTGTCGTTAAAAGTTACAGAATAGGCCTACAGTTAACTTAAGGAATTGACCAATCGCATTTGTTAATTTTGCTTAACGACAAATGCGATTGGTCAATTCCAATGGAATAACCGGCCGGTTAAGTTAACTGGAGATTGTGAAACTGGGCCTAAGAGTGCATGCGTCCAAGATAAGGCTGGAAATTCCCGGGTTAAAGAGTCGTTAAAGCGTAATGGGATCGCTCTCACCTTTCGTTAACAGTTCCGTTTCCGATTGCACGTCCGTGTCGAAGACGATTACGCCGTTCAAAGTGGCAAAGAATAGCTTGAAGACCGCGCCCGCCTTCGCGAACAGATTCTTCAGTTCCTGCATCGCACCGCTCAATAGCGCTCCGTATTTTGAGCTGCACGATCAACAATACTCCTTATTCTCTGCATTATTCAATAGACTATGGCTTGTACCATATGATATCAAAAAAATCACTCTAACAATTATTTATTTATTTATTAATAAAAGAGTATTTTTACTATAATAACAGAAGCAAATCGCAAGAGTGTCGACACATGATATTAATAAAATATATAGTATTGTAGAAATATAATAATAATAATAAGATAAAAATAGAAAATTGTAATAAGAGATTATGACAATAAATTAAATAGATTGAACTATGAATGAAAATTAAAATTATCATAAGAAATACTTAAATGAAATTATAATGCGAATAAATAATAATATAATAAAAATAACTATAATAACCATAAGAGCCAATTATTGATTGATTTATATTTATGTATCAAGTGTTCACTTGACGGACGTTCAGCCACAATAGAGGAGTCTACAATATGGACATTTTCGACCATATTTCTCTACGAGAAGTTCAGGATAAGCGTGTCGTTTGTTGTTTGACGAAATATATCGACATCTGGCAAATACCTGGCTTTGCAATGCTCGAAAATTAATCTCGTCGTTTCTGGCAGAACGTCGCATAATGACGCTACGTAGGCAGCTCGAACTTTCTTGAGCGTGGAAACATGTTCCACGCATTTCTTCCAAAAGGCGAGAAGCCCATCGCAAACTTGCAACTTGCACTTAATTCCATCCAGATCGTCGAGACTCGCGTTATCGCCCGTTATTATGTCATCTATGGCTTTCACAACCTTTGGTCCATTGCAAAAAAACGAGAATATTTCAATATTAAAACTAGGGTGATAAATATCTGGTCGAGCTATGAATACAGTTTACTTTCGGCGCGATATGATTGCATAAAAAATATAATTAATTTTTGGATGCATGATTTTCTAATAAAGGTCTATAAAACTCAAACAGCAGAAAAATAATTATGATAATTTTTAATTGAATACTGTCGAAAGATAGCTTTAAAGTTCCTCTAAAAATTATTTGGAAGAAGAAAAATGTGACTGAAGATATTGGAAGAATATCATAAAGAAGTAAATAAAGTATTAAAATCGCTTCTCATGCATCCAACGGTTAAATATATAATATAAAAAGCTTCTAAATAATAACAAATATTTTATCAAATAATAACAAATTTAGAATACATTTTTTTTAATAAAATTACCTGTGACAAAAAGTGTTGCGCTTTCGGTAAAACTTTTCTGAAAATTTGTTCGTCAAGCGATTCAATTGCACACATGGAGAGACATTGCTCCAGCGTCTGTAGCAAGCATTCCATGTCGAGAGTGAGACTTTTATCTTCCAGTACAGCGTAACGGTTGAAGAAAACGTTAATTAAGGATTAAATAGTTTGGTAAACATTATTCAAAAGGAAATTGTGTAAAAAAATAGATTTTATACATATGATTTTAAATATAATTTTAAGGGGCAAATACGATACCGAAAGAACTCTCTTTTTTCAATATCATTTTTGAATTCTTCAAAATGGAAAAATTTATATTTTCTTCCTAAAATCATGCAAATTAAATTGTTAATATTCTTTCGTCTTTTTAAATCTAAGAAAGTTGTTCGAGTTCAATCTTCAGTTTCTTAATCATTTTTATTTCATATATCAAAGGATATTTGTAATTTGGACACTTGGCTGTCGAGATCATCTGGCTCGAAAAAGGAGTCAAAAAGACTAGACGACATATCCCCATCCATATCTAGAACATAATAATATATATAAGTAATCTTTTTTCTTCCTTGTCAAATTAACATTCAAAAATACCCGGAAAATTATTAATAATTTTTACATTAATAACATCTTTTCTATTCATGGAATAGAATCAATAGAATGTATTATTTTTAATTATTTTACGAAGGAAAATTAAATATGAAGTACTACAACTAAACACTACAATTCATACTCTTTCGATAGATTGGTTTATGGAAGTCTATTCCGAAAATAATTGAATGGTTATTGCTTAAAGAAATAATTATGTGCTAATACTTAAATTACAAAGGCACACTGATACAATAGTTGTACAATACAATTTATTGAAATTAATCAGCGGGAAAGTACAGCAAATAAAATACACTAATAACTTAAGCTATTCGTCAATAGCGTATTTTCGCAACAGTTTCAAATGGAGATCAATCAACTGGGGGGTGTAATCAGACCTCCTAATCCTCCTTCTCCCCTCCGCTATCAATCCCGAATAATAGGTAGAAACGGGGCAAATCGAATATTTCTTGGCAATGCTCGAGGTTGCCAAAGTTTGCTGATAAGGACGTCAATTAAGGCAGCTCCAAGCTCTAATCGTCGATTTACCAAAAGTTTCTGGCTGTAATTTCTGCGCCATCGCCGGCAAGCGAAATTGTAACCCACTTCTCGGATTTAACCGATCAAATCGATACGCAAAGTCGATTTATCCCTTAAATATTTCAATTGTCATAAGTGTTCCTAAACATTTGGCAGATTATAATTTATCCATTCTTCAGGTGACATGGAGAAAAGATAAGAAATAGAATTAGTAAAGATATTATTGGGTTAATACTAGATGTCAATAAAAAAGGAAAAAAATCAAATTAATCAGAGAAGCTTGTGAAATCTTAAAGTAAAACGGATGAAAAGAAGAAAAAGAAGACTGCAGCGACGGAATGCAGAGCGTGCAGACAAGGAGAGACTAGCGTATATTTGTAATAAAAATTGAGGGTCAATGGAAAAAAAGACATCCTGGGCGAGGAGACGAGCTCAACGGGACAAGGCCATGCAAATATGAAGAATCCTAGTCAGAGGAAGAGGGGATGACAAGCAAGGCGGTCGCGGGAGTAAACGAGCGAGAAAAGAAGTCGATCCGCGCCAGGAATTGGAATGATCGAGCCGTCGACTTGCCATGGCAACTGCGGACAACAAGCTGTCAGATGATGGGCAGAGTTTTGATCAATAATACCGGCAGTGACTGGTTGCCTGCCGGCAGTTCTCGAGTTCGATATACGGAGTCGCGCGAACGGTTGATTTTGAAACAACAGCACGTGGCTGCCGGGTTGTAGTAAGGACAGAGGGTGGCGAAGGGGTTAAGGGAGGGTGGTTCCGACACGTGACGAAGCGGCGAGCGACGTGTACCAGGCTGAGTCACGGAGGATGGATTTGAGCGATGCGATTTTCGATCGAGAGATGCTAATTTCCCGTCCCTGAATTACGAACTCGAGACTTCGAGACTCGAGCCGCCGGTCGGCTTACGACTTACGAGTGGCACTGACTACTGATTGCGATGCCGACGTTTCGGTACATCGATATATCTATTTATTGGAAGAGTCTGACCTACTAAATTCCAACATCTTGCTATGCTTGAAATATAGCAAAAAGAAACGGCAATAATGAAACAAAAATTAAAGCTTGTGCTTAATAAAAGAATTTTTGTTTCTATTGAAAAAGAAATTGCAGAAGAGAGAGAGAGAGAGTCTCCTGGATATTCCTAAGTAAAAAATATTATTACTTAATAATTGTAAGCAATTCAAAACGTGTCCTATAATAAATATTAAATAATAATAAATAAATTTTAGTTATTGTCTCTCAAGATAATTTTTTAAAAATATGGTTTAAAAATATAGAAAAGAAAAAAGCTCTTTCTGCTTCGATTGACGAAATAGTAGGAAGATAATTAAATCAATTCTCCGAATTTCTCTATTTTCTATTTCAATAATATACCAAAATACATAAAAAAGTAATTATTATTCAATTAGGAAAATAACAAATATTATAATCAATAAACCTTTTCTTTTGTTCTCAAAAGGCTAATCTCTTTCTTCGTCTTAAAAAATTTAAAAGACATTCACGTCTTTTTTATAATAAAAAAATAACTTCAATTAATACATATGTAATAAAAGATTCGACCGGAAAAGATAAATTTAAAATTATAATTAATACAATACAAAAGTTTGCTTATCCACGATATCTGTCTCTTCGAGACGTGTAATTTCCGTATTTTTCGGTACCATCAAAAACGAAATAAAAATATTTCAGATGCACAAGTTGAGGGAGATATCCTATACCGGAGTACGTATATGTACCGATATCGCGATGTTACGTCACCGTGGCCTCGAGGGCAACGTATACGAAGTGAGCGAGGAGTTCGACCACCCTGGCAGCGCTGACAGTGATCGTAATGACGGAGGTTAATGGTACCAGTACAACTATAGTGTTCGTGTGTTGGGTCCCGTTCAAGGCGGAGGAAGGAAGAGAAAGAAAGAAAGAGAAAGCGAAAAGGGGTGAGCTAGTACGCCTGTGCCTGACGAGCGTGTTGGTGAACCGGGCTTGGACTTGGTACACATCGAAGGTTGGTGGAGGGCAATGTATGAGGGTAGTCAGTCAGTCGGCGCCCGGTCGTGGCGTCGACAACATTCCTCAGTAGACTCTTCGCTCGAGGACTGAAGAAACCCAAATATTATATTCATAGAAAGGTCCTCCTCCTTAACTCGATCTGTGTTATCGCCAAGGGGTTGCTCCCCTTGTCAATGAACGAATGAATAAATAAGCTCTACCGGAAGAGTTCTGGAAATCGTTGAGAAGACAATGCGAAGACGATTACCCGGGGATGTCTAGCGGTCGAAGAGCGACGCGACCCGTCAGGCAGCTGTCGTTGCAGCAGCCCGTACCGCGTCGACAGCACATTAGACGACAGAGATCGGCGGAGGACGAATGCAGCAAGTCCTTGCAGATCTACGCGAATCCGATCACGCGTGGAAGACTCGCCACGAATGCGACGGAGAAGCCCAAGGTGCGGTAGTTGAGAAAACTTGTTTCCTTAACCGCTATTTTCATCATCGTCTCGTTTCCTTAATCGCTGGAACGCTATTTTCTATCGTCGCCTTTTTCTATCAGGCATATAGAGCTGGCATTTTTGTCATTCGATAATCAAGGAATCGTTTTATACATTACGTTGTATTTATTTTAGATTTTATATATCTAGTGCATAATATCAATTAATTTAAAATAAACATGTATTATATAATTATAACAAAGCATAAAACGGCAATTAAGAGTCAAGCGCTGGCGACAGTGCGCAATAGATAAAATATAATGTTCTTTAATAAAAAATCATGATATAACAATAAAACCGATGTTCTTTAATAAAAAATCACGCTGTAACAATAAAACATCAATTTATCGATTTTGCCGTTTTATGCTTTGTTATTTGACCTTATCGAGAGTCAATTATATCATTTGATTATTTATATAATTATGTTATCGTATAATTGACAGGTGCGAGTCGCCTGGGGCGATGATCGTCGCGGCTGTGATAATCTGGCCCAAGTGGAGGTGGTGGCTCGACAGATTCCAAGTCGATCCAGACCGACCACAGGTCGATCTGGCAGGACTTATGCCACCGCGGAGAAGGCGTCGATCCTGTACTCGCGGCAGGAGCTCGCCGAGAGGCTGCGACTCGCATGGAAACACCGCGAACAGAACAAAGCGAACATCGACATTTTTCTGGCACATGGCGTGGCCGTGGAGGAACGCTGCGATTCCCAGCTATCGATGTCCACTCCGCCGACTCCTCTCTCCAGAAAGGAGCCTAATTCTATTCGGGATGAGGGAAAAGATCAGCATCTGGCAGTATCGAGCAATTTGGGAGACCGAGGGAAGGAAACGCGTGAAGATCATGATAATGGAGACGAAAGATTATGCGGGAAGAAGCTGGAGACTGCGTCCCGATTGATGGAGAATGATTTGTTGACGAAAGGAGATGAGACTACAGTGCAGGATGTGAAAAAGGAGGAAAAAGATAACGAGGTATACATCTAAATGAATATACCCCAAGTAGCAAGCTGACGTTATTTGTCGTCATTTTAACGTCAAAATGTCGTCAAAGATGCCATTTTGACGTCAAAATGACGACAAATAACGTCACCTTGCTACCTGGGACTCTACTCAAAATGACGAAATTTTCCAATATTACACGGAAAAAAATGATGTACTAACAGTATTAAATCTAATTGCAAATAATTTTGTTAATTCAATAACAGTATTAATAAAACAAATACGTATGCTCTTGTTTTATTAAAACTGTTATTGAATTAACAAGATTATTTTCAATTAGACTTAATGCTGTTGATGCAACATTTTTTTCCGTGTACCAGCCTTCATAAAAAGAATAATCGAATCGAGGACGTTACCGATCTTTTTAGAGACCGGCGGGCTCGCACGATCTAGACATCGAGGAGGAGGAAAGGAAGAAGAAGACGCGTATAAACATCGACTGCACGAATCTTCATCTTCCAACGACCGATCAGTCGCAACAACCATCGGCCGGATTTTCATGCTTGAAACTGGAAAATGCGGATCCGGCGAAGACCAATGCCGATATTTTGTCGGCGAGGCAGAAGCGCGCGAGTTTTCACAGCGGTACCAATCGCGCCTTCCTCGTGCCGATGCCGGAAAAGTCTCCGAAAGGATCAGAGGCCAAGAATAAGCTCGCACCGGCAAAATCGATCGAGATCAGATGCGCTTCGGCCGACAAGACCGCGATGAGATCACCGATCGACAAGAATGCCGTTCTCACGAGGAGCTCGTCCACGGCGAGCCTGGAAAAAGCGAGGCGGACGAATTCCGCGCCGCCGCAGAGGCGAAATCTCGCACCTGCTGCAGCGCGCGTGCAGGTGAACATCGTGATCGACGCGCCTGGTCTCGCCGAGGATAAATCGATCGTTTGCGAAAAAATGCAGGATGAAAAAGACGCTGTGGAAAAGTACGAGGAGAGTGCGACGAAGGTAAGTGGTTGTCCGAGATTTTTTTATGTGATAGTGTCGTAAATTCCCGGATCTCTCAGACCCGGGGATTCACTGCACTAGTGATAGTGGATCTCTCAGAGATCCGGGGATTCACTACACTATCGCTTCGCACGTTGCAAATCATAGATCTCAGTAATTTAGAAGTAAATAATCGATATAAAAATGAAAGAAATGATCGGATAAGAACAAAGATAGGAATCGGCGCGAACTGTCCTCTAGATATCGCGCGGGGAGCGATCGATAAGATCGGCGCCTCTGAAGAGGAGATCGAGAAGCGCGAAGAGACGCTTCCTCGCCTCGTCGGGCCCGAGCAAGGACGAGGACCGCGCGGGACGTGCGAAGGCTTTCGTGGACCCCAAAACGAGCGATGTGGTCACCATGGTATCACTGGTCAGCTCGGCGGATAGCGATAGCGACGTGGAGAATTCGCCGGGCGACGATAAGCTTATCAATGAGCTGCGCAGCAAACTGCCCACCATGCCTATCATTAAAACGTCTATCAACCCCAACCCTGGTACAGCGAGAAAGCCCATCAAGTCAGGTATATTATAATTTTATTTTTATACAAATTAAAATATTACATATTTAACATTTTAATTTGAAAGCCCATCAAGTCAGGTATATTTTAATTTTATTTTTATACAAATTAAAATGTTATATATAACATTTTTTAATTTGTATTAAAATAAAAGATATATACACTACTTGTCAAAAGTCTAAGAGTACCTACACACTATATTTTCCTATATCCTCTACTATATTTATAACAATAAGCATATATTATATTCAAAAAAGAAATATAAACTATATTTATTTTATATTATATGAATAAAATATTTTTGTAAAGCTTTTTTATGTTATGTTACTTTTAATTTAACCAGAAAATATAGTGTGTGTTCAAACTTTTGATAAGTAGTATATGTAACATTTTAATCAGATCTGAAAATAATTTTATTAAACCATCAAAAGTAACTATGTAGGAGATTCAAATATGATGATGATGCTGCAAAACGTTTTGATATTCTAGCAACTATTTTGGGCGTTGTACAAAATTATTTTGATGACCAAACAAAATTATTTTCAGATCTGTATCTGGCCAAATTTTTAGATATTTCAGCAAAACCATTCTTTCCGTGATATATAAATTATATATAAATTACATAAATTTTAATAAATATTATGATAGACTTGAAAGGCTCCTTAGGAATCTCTCGCTTCTTGAAGTCTCCATCGCTGTTAATCACGGATAAAAAAATGATTTTTATACTTGTCGCGTCATAAATTAGTATTTATCTAGCCGTGTGATCGTGTTGATAACGTTCGATAACGTATACGCGTGCGGTAACGAGTAAGGCGAAGAGGCGTAGAACTATAATTGAACCGACTAATTAAGAGAGACACGAGACACGCGAGCCGCACATAGTCGGAATAATTCTAGCCTGCCTGTACAACACGTGCGTTCACTTTGCGATCAGTCAAATTCTTAATTTCATTATTCGTATGATTAAACTCGCTTAATTACTCTTCTATTAATTTGTTCTGTTCTACAGAAATATTCTTTTAGCTTCAACCCAAACACACACACACACACACACACAGTTTACAATTATTTAGGAAATAGATTAAATATTTTTAAAATACCACAAAATTTTTCATTATATGATAAAAAAACGAGAGAAAAAAGAGAACATAAATTTTTATAATTTATTATACCAGAAAATAATAAAAAATATATAATTTACTTTTTTATGTCAAACCAACCTGCCGATTGTACTAATAATGGACCATCCTGTACGGGGTCGTGCAATTTGTGCGGCGCATCGCGGAGACATCGTGATTGATCGTGTTGAATTAATAGGCCTGTCGTGTACGATCGAGTTTAGGCTTTTTACAATATCGCATAGGTCGAGTCGGGCCTATTTACCGAGTAACCCGGTTCCACCGTTGGAACCAGCAACCGAGCCAGACGATATCGCCCATCATCGATTTGCTTTCGCGGTAGACCGAGCCGCCCGTATCAAACATTATCCCCCGTCTCGGCCTTTGGCCCCGGGAAACCGCGACGAGATTATCCGCGAAAAAAGATCAATTTGCAAAGCGAGAGACTAAATCGCTGGACAGTTTCCTTCCAGAGGGACTCGTTCGACGAGGAGCCGACGAAGGAGGAGAAGCGAATCACCGGCACCCTTCAACTTCCTCGTTTCGGCCTCGCCGTTAACGTCGCTCAGGGAAATGGCGGTGAAGACCTGGCCGAGCAGGATAGCAGGACTGTCATCGATAATATCATCACGATTCCGACGCTGGTCATCGATCCCGTGCTAATTCCGCAGGATGCCGAGAGGACGGTACCGGAGGCACCGCTGACTGATCGCGAGAAGAGGTGCCTGGCGGTGCCGATCGGCGATCTTCACGACAAGAAGCGAAAGCTGCTGCGAACGCGCAGCACACCGAGCCGCACGATGTAAGAATTTCTTACGTCCATATCCACCAATGTAGATTAACTTTAATCTCCGTGTAACTTACTCTTTATCTTTGTCTAGTTCTAAGAATGAGAAAAAGATAAAGAGTAAGTTAAACGAGATTAAAGTTAATCTGCACTGAGAAAAAAAATTGGTTGAAAAATGCAAAATTTGTTTTGCCGAACTAAATTATTTAGTCCGATACGTTCAAATAAATATAAGTTAAATATTACGAAATAATTTGTT
>NJRP01000030.1:1476121-1489755 GCA_003063835.1 Aphaenogaster floridana
GACCCAAAATCTATAAGAATCACCTACTCTGATCCCTGTTGATTTTCACAAATTTCTTTTTGTGGTCCTGTGTTATTGATTATTCCCAGTAAACACTAGATATTTCTGAAATATTCCGTTTGTATTCCAAAAGTTCCGTATATATAGTAGAGAATAGTAGAGAAATGTTCACAGAACGTTCAAATAATCGTGAAATATTCAGAATATTCTATGAATACTACACTGAGAGAAAAATTTATGATATTTGTGACTATAATGAAAAGTTAAATAATTATGGTTAGGTGCACCATTTTTATTGTTATTATTACTAACATTATAGCAGTAATAACTATAAAAATGGTGCACCTAACTATAACTATTTAACAAACTATTTAACTTTTCATTATAGTCATAAATATCATAAATTTTTCTCTCAGTGTACTTGTATGTGCAATAAGAAATATTCAGTGTACAAGATCTGATTGACTGAGGCATGTATACATGACAGGAATCGGTGCCGATTTTGTCGGTAACGGCTCAAGGATAGGCTGTTGAGTTTTTTAACCACAACCGATAGCGTTAGACCCTGCGCACAATGGAGAAATATTAGATATTAGGAATAGGAATTAGAGTTTTAGAATCAGTTTCCTCAATGAACACTATAGGTAAATAATAAGTTATGTTGTGTTTCGTTTAACACATTTATGTCCTATATCTTATTAATATCCATTGCGCGTTACGTTCAATATTCATTGAGGAAACTGTAAAATTTTAATTCTTATGGCTCCTGCCCACAGGACGCGTTATGCGTTACGCGTGGGTCACGCGTTGACCAATGAAACGAAAGTTGTATATCTATTATTTCCGGAAAAGCGAAACGCTCATTGGTGACTCACGCGTAACGCGTAAACGCGTCCTGTGGGCAAGAGCCATTATTCCTAATAACTAATATTCCTTCATTGTGCGCAGGGCCTTACACATCGTGCATTACATTCTTATATTCGAGTCAGTGTTGCATCATCCGATATTGTATTCATTTTAATTATTTATGTTTCGTATACCCAATGTCGGAGTCGTGTCTCGTACAATTACGAAGAAGAAGAATCTTAAGGGGGGAACCTGGTTTATAGGGTCAAGATTTTCGAAAAATTTTTTTTGCTTAATCGATAGTTAAACTATTCAAGAATATATTCCCAAAGTTTCAGAGCCCAATTCGAAGTATTTTCGTCGCGCTGGTATACGAGCGCTCGGCTGGAACGGGCCGCGCGCTCTGTCCCTCGGTTCTTCTTCTTCTTCTTCTTCTTAAAAAACCCCGTTTGGATATCCGACTCAATTTGTAAGTGTCCCTCGGTTCTTTTGTCCGGATTACTCGGCAGATGTATACCCATAGACATATATAGTGGGTGCATTCGTTTACGCATTGACTGCCGCAGATGTATCATTTTATCCTTGTTTAACATTCGGTGAACAACAAGGATAAAATGATACATCTGCGGCAGCCAATTGCGTAAACGAATGCACCCATTAAGTAAAGACTGAGCATTGGAGGAGTGGGGGTAGAGTGACGATAGAAAAGGAAGCGGAGAAGAAAGATTAAGCAGTTAACATAAGATTGCGGTAAGTCACCAATAAATGATATTTTTTGTACCGCAAACTTTAAACGCGTTTTTCTCGAAATATCATTTTCGTACTTTCTTACAATCTGCGGGAAAGATAGAGAAAAAACTAATTGATCAATCGACTTGATTCAAAATGCGTTAGCTAAAGAATGAACAACCATTCTATGTGAATCTCAAACATTGGTAAAAACATTAATTTAAATAATTGTTATTGCATAAAAACGGAGGATATTTTTTCTTAAAAATGTCATTTTTTTGTTCAAGTGCTAAAAAATTTTGTATTTTACAGTTTTTTAACCATGTTCCTGGTTCACATAGAATAAAAATACATGAAAATTAATAAATCTTTTTTGTTTTTTTGTTTCAGATCAAAATTGCGGGCTACATTTTTCCCACAGATTGGCAACTTGGTTGGCGAGGCGCTCTGATTAGAGATACACCACGGCGTCATTTTGCAATTATTTTACAATATAAAAATTTTTTTTACATCTTCAAATAAGCAGTTAAATATTGTAAAAATTTTAGAAACCTCAATTGCATTATTGTCAATAAAAAAAATTCATAAAAATCTTTTTTTTAGCCTCCTAAACCAGGTTCCCCCCTTAACTACAGGGCGAGACGGATGGCATCTTTTGTACACGCATCCATTACGTGGCTATTACGCGTTAAGCCGATTCTACAATTGCGTAAACGTGGTTGTAAGTGGTTGTAGTTGAAAGAAATTGACCAATACAATTGAATTTTAGGAGAATTATCGACCACACGGAAAAAACAATAAGGTTGCCACAACCACAATAATAGTAACATTTGGTACAGCCATGTCCTGTGGTTGTCACATTCACATTGTTTTGTGTAGTGCATCTATATATGTTTGTCTCAACATTCACTATGTTTGTCTCAACATTCACTATGTTTACTGTACCAAATGCATATAGTTGCCTTCACATCAATGTGAATGTGACAACCACAGGACGTGGCTGTACCAAATGTTACTATTATTGTGGTTGTGGCAACCTTATCGTTTTTTCCGTGCATGATTGGTTAATTTCTTACAACTACAACCGCTTACAACCACGTTGACGCAATTGTAGAATCGGTTTTAGGGCGGCGCCAGACTATGCGCGTTTTACGCGAATATTCGTGATTCGAGTCACGTCATCCTTGTTGTTTAACAAATGATAGACAAGGATAAACGATGCTCGAATCACGAATATTCGCATGAAACGCTCATAGTCTGGCGCCGTCCTTACTTGTCTGTGCGGCGATCTATTATCTCTAATCTATTTTATATTGTCTCATATCTATATATATCTTTGAATAAATAAACCATATTCATAAATGAATACCATCTAAATAATTTGTAAAATCGTTTTCTTAAAATAATCTTTACTGTATAATATATCACGCTGAATATATGGTGAAATATACGTGGGATATTCTCCAAATATGGATAAAAATAGAACATTTCGCGCTTATCTGAATATTCCTTGTACATTCTGTTAATATATTCCGGAATGTTTTGGAATACTTATTATTGGAATGTTAATTTTGAATCTTAGGAATATTTCAGAAATATTCCAGGAATATCTAGCGTTTACTGGGTTAATTATATTTATATATTTTATTATTAACATTTTATATAATTTTTATATAAATCTTGCCCCCCCCCCCTGAAAAAATCTTGCGCTCTTGCTAATGTCTAAGAGAAAAAGAGAAAAGATATAGAGCAAAGTAAAAAATTCAGCTGCAAGGAACAAACTTATGATTTTCACATCCCCCTAACTCCCCTATTCCGAATCGTGCAATACTGTAATTCGAAAAGAGTGTGCTTAATTTGGATTGCATTTTTCAGATTTTTTTTTCGTCAAAATAAGCAGTAGGTACAACTAAATATTGCCGCTGAAGTTCGATCGCTTATTTTAGGGACACCCTGTGTATCTCTAGGCATCAGTCGAGCAGGCAGAAAGGAGGGAGGGAGAAAAATAGTGATAGAGGGTGCACAAAGTGCAATTTAAAGGAGCAGGTACGCATTGACAGCTGATTGACAGCTGGACCCAAGCCTCGTTGAAGGGGGGGATAAGGCATTATTGCTGTTTATCACGTGTAGGTTGCGTGAGATGAGATCCTTGTCCGTCTTCTTGTCATGACAACGGACGCCGAGCAAGGATGTCGAGGAAGCACGGGAGCAAGACTAACGTCGACTACAAGGCGCGGCTCGAGTACAAGCTGTACCTGGTGCGTATTCCACGAGTTGAGGTTATGAACCGTGGATGACTCAATAATAATTAAATAGCATTAGATTAGTGTCAATCTGCATTTTACCGTGTTTTTGTTAATAAATAATGATAAATGTACAAGTAATGCGTGTATAAACGGTAGGATATAACAGAAATTAGATTTAAACTAGAAATTAGGTTTAGGAAGATTGAGGTTAAAACGATAAGAACTGCTGATAATGATAACGATTGATTAAATAACGCCAGTTACTTCCTTCGTATACGTAAATGATAAATATGTCATAAAAAGCAATAGATAGTAAATTAGAAATTTGATGAAGAATAATGTGTCCTAACAATATGTACTATTATCCTATGCGCATTTGCAATTGTTATTTATTTTGTGCAACAGGCCAGGGAAAATCCGGAGCCAGTGTTCGACGTGTCGGAATGTGCCTTGAAGAACGTGCCGTCTGGTATCTATTCGCTTTGCAAGGTGTTCCGGAAAAAGATCCTGCTAATGTATGATAACAAGCTGAGCTCACTCTCGGGCGGAGGTGCCTTATGTGACTTGTCGTTGTTGACTGTCTTAGACATTCACAGAAACGAGTTTACTGCATTACCCTCTGACATTATGTGTCTCTCTTCCCTTCAGGTAAGTTTATCAGAGAGTTTATTTATTTCCCCTACAGTTATTGCAGAAGATAAAACACATAAGAAAGAAGATAGAAAACCGTGGAATTTTTCTGGCAACGCTAAAATCTTAATATATCATTAGATAACAAGAAATAAAATATAAAAAAATGTTAATTTAATTAAGCAACAAGATAGTAATTATCTATCAGTTAAACACTAGAACAATACTAGCTGTTAAAAATCAGATTACCATTTTTTTGTATTTCTTTTTGAAATGTAAATAATATAGTACTTTGCATTAAAAAAAACCCTTTATTATAATAATAAAATCATATATTACAATTTTTACTTTTCACATGTAGCATCAACAATATTAAAATATCATTTTGTTTTCAGGAGCTTCATTTGCAAGACAACAAGATCCGCAAATTGCCCAACGAAATAGTGTACTTGAGTAAGTTAACAATTTTGAATGTCTCGAGGAACAATCTGAAACAGCTGCCTGATGGCATCGGACAGCTGCAGCAACTCAACACTTTGGACATTAGCCATAACAAATCACTGCAGAAGCTGCCCCAATCTCTGGGCTACGCTCAACAACTGACGAGTTTAAATATCGACGAATTAAACCTGTCGTATCCTCCTCAGGATATTTTAAACGGCGGCACGATAGTGATCATCGCGTTTTTGGCAAACGAGAGTGGTATCGAATACTCGCCGGAGGATTCGGTATCGGAGACCGATATTTCAAGGGATTTGAGCTCTGAAGACATGCAGACGGTATACCACAATAAGAGTAACGACGTTCAGGTATTATAATGTAGTGAACGTAATACTCATGAATGTAATTTTTTAGCTACTTTTGTTAGCTACATTATTATCGTTAGGTATACCTCGCCAAATTGATCAAAAGAAAATATCAAAGAATCATTCAAATATTTATTATCTTAGAAATATGTATACGTATATGCTTTTTCGACAACATATACGAGCTATAAAAATTTGTTTTTATACACTCACCTGTGTTTTCTCTCCTTGCATCTTCTCACATTAAAAAATTTTATAGAAATCTATTGTGTATGATCAATTTTGCGAATATCTATGATACGCACAATGTGCTTTCGAAGTTTGCGCATATTCACAGTTTTTTTTCTCTTTTAGGCAACATTACAGAAGCTAAACAAAATCAAGGCATGTTGGACACTTTGTGTTTCGTATGCTTCCCACACTTGTCATCCATTTAATTTATTATTAGTAATAAATTGATTTGTGAAAGGCGCTCAGTTCCGGCAAGATGGCCGAACTGAGCACACATGTTTTTACATGCTGTATCCGCTTAACGTATATTTTCGCATATTTTTGAAAGTTTGACTATCATAGTCTGTTATGTTCGTTTGTTATTCATTACAGTGTATTTTGAATTTCAACCACCTTCCTTGACTTAATATATATCATTCTAATTTGTTGCTGGTCAAATCGGTCGCTGTAAGGACTGAGCGCCATTATTTTGAAGTAGTAGTAGTAGTGAAAGGCGCTCGATGCAATAACAATCCAACTTATAAAAAAATAAATAAATGAACTGAACAAAAAAACTTGGAAATTTATGGCAAAATTTTTTATAGTATATAAATAAAGTTGCACACACATATTTTGTTCATTTAAAAAAATTTTTTGTATCACTATTGTGCCCAGCGCCTCATTTATATTCGTTAATAATTCCGCCGCTAAAATGCCGATTACTTATTTCATCCACGTTCTTGTTATTTATTTTTATTTTAGTTCTATTTTATTTTTTATATTTTTTCTATGCAATATTTTTTACATAACGTTTCTTTTTTCTGCAATTTGCTATAATCTAATTTACTTGTTTCCTTCAGTTATTTTTTTTACGTGGATATAAAAAAATTGATTGCAAATTTATAAAATTGTGAGAATTTCAATATAGATTAAACAAAAAATTCGTTTGCTTTTTTTATTGCGTGTAAGAGTGCTATATAAAAAGAGCGAACGAATTTTTTGTTAGCCTATTACATAACATGATACCGTGATAACAATATTCACTCTCGATAGGAACATCGACAAAATGCCTTGTTGGAAGTGGAGAAAAACATAAAGCAACAACAGGAGTATGAGATGGAGGTGCAATCCATGCTTAAGGCTCATAGGAAGAAGGTGAATTAAGTGCGCATATAAAAACTGTTAACATTTTAAACATGAGAGACATTGCATTTTTAGCTTTTAGAGGATCTAGCATTACAGCAGATACAATTGGAGCAAGAACTCGAGAAAGTTCAGCAGGAAAGAGACACGAATAAAACGCGTTTACTCTCATACATTTACAATGGTATAATCTCTCATTTCATCTTTAATAAATTCTGCACAAAATGTGCAATTCAGCAAACATGAAGAAATAGATATTAGATATAAATATATAAATAAACTTTTTTTTTCTTAGCGGAGAAAGAAGCTGATAATGTAATTAAAGAATTTCTGAAAAACAGTGAAGAGGAAAGGCAAAGTCAGGCCGAGTTATTCGAGCGGGAGAAACAAGAAGAGATGCAACTATTAAGCTCCTGCCATTCGGAACAATTCATGCTACGTACGAAGGACACTCTTTGTGAGTACCGAGCATAAAAATACGTGAAGTCAAAGTTTTCCACACATGAATACAAATTTATTTTACAGTTGCAATGGAGCAATTGTTGGAGGAGGAAATGTCCAGGGCAAGAAAATTGGACGAGTATACTAAATATAGAGATTACTCTGCGCAATCCTTGCTTACGTTGTCAGTAATAATTACAAATTTTCTTTTCTTTATAAGAGTCACTTAATGAATATAAGAGATACATATTAAATATATTACTTCATATATTATTGTTGTCGAATATAATTTACCTTGATTGTATATTATTTCATTCTATTGATGAGCGATTGAATTTATTGTTCATCAATTCGATGGGCAATATACCTATGAGAAATTATTTAAAGATAGAGTCTCTAAAAAAATTTGCGCAAATTAATAGAATCGCAAAACTTCAATTGTATTTGAAGTAATATTTAGTTATATGAATATATAACTCGTATCATAGTTTATAATTATCATTATATAAAAAGAATAAATCGAGAGGAGTAAAATCAAGATTTGAATGCAGGGAGGTGAGTAACAACGACCACTTGGCACAGATAGTGCATGATCAAGAAAAAAGTAGACAAGATCTTGTCGATAGTTTACGACAGGACGAAGTCTTGCAGAAAGCAGCGGTTGCCGCGTTGCTAGAACGCAGCGATGCGCGTTCCTGGAGCATTGTTCAACAAGTGAATCTAGTGCAATCGCAGTTGGCTGCGCTCACTAACATCGAACTCGAGAAAAGGAAATTAGAGATCAACCAGCAGCTTGTAAGTGTATATAGCTCTATGTTATTAAATAAGAATTTTAAAAAATATTGTTATCATGACTTATATAAATTGCAATAAAAATCGCTAGATTTCGTAGAGAAATCTAGATTTTTGTTTAGAAATTCGTGGAAGTTAAATATTTAGAATTGCCAATCTCTTAAACCTCTAGATTTTCTTAAATATAATAAGATACATGCAATTACATATAATTTATAAAATTTATATATACATTTTTTTAGAATGAGATCGCTGATAGACGCGTGACTCTAACAGCCATTCTGATCGACTTATTGGAACAGCAAAAGAATAGGAGAGATCAACTACTGGAAACAATTAATACGATAGAGCAACAACGATGCATTTCCGTAATTATATGTCTTCCTTTTCATTCTCAAGTTTTTGATTTAATGTTCCATTTCTTTTTTATAAAACTAATAAATATTAATATATAAGATTTAATGTATACTTAATATACGAAATAATAAATCAATAAAATGATTAAAAATTATTGACAGAACGCGAGACGTGGCAGTTTGTTCTGGTTGATGCAATATCAATCTCTGATGGAAGCTCGACCGCAAGGACTACTGGAGATGTTAGAACCTATGCTAGTTCGACATGTGGCAATAGCAGGAGCTTTGCACTGCCTCCCATTCTTAGCCACTTTGCCATCTTTGTTACCAGACATCAGCGATGAAGAATTAAAAAATGTATATTGTCTTCATTGTCAGATTTTTAAAGCTTTGATCTGAATTATAAATTTAAAAGAGTAGTTTTGTAGTTTAAAATAAATTCGTGATAGTTAGATTTTTATATCTATTCACAATGAACAGACATTAATAGACACAAAACTTTTTGTTATAAAGATTTATTTTAATTATTTAAAACCTAAATATCTTTGTTACCTATGTTATATTGCTTTTTGTTTTGCAGATTGGCATAAGTTGCGAGAATGATCGCGCTGCCATAATGCTGGCGGTTGAGAATTATCTGGCAGAAGTTAAATTGAATGAATCCAGATCACCCGTGACAGCTTCCGCGCCTCTCGAAGAGGCATCGACCAGTGATCAAGACTACAGTTCTATTCAGAATGTCAATATAATCGAATGCGTAATCTGCCTCGATTTGCAAGTAAATATAATTATATATATATATAGAATTTTAGTGTGCGGTATCAATGAAATTATTTCGTTATTATAATTTCATATTGTCTCTCTTTTTGCAGTGCGAGGTGATTTTTCTACCTTGTGGACACTTTTGCTGTTGCTCCGCTTGCGCGGAAAAAGTTCCTGCAGAATGTCCAATGTGCAGGAGCTCAATAGAACGCAAAGTTCGAGTTTTACAGCCTTAAGGGGATCCCGAAGTGACGGAAATTACCGACCGAACGCGATTTTTTTTCCAACACACTAATCTTCTAATTGCCTTTACAAATTTAAAAATCCTTTTCCACAATTAACGTACAGGCACTAATGTGTTCAAAACTAATCGACTTTATGCCAAGATAAAAAAAAGTTAAGAAATGTAGATCTGTTTTACCTACACTTAGTCCAATATAGCACCTAGAGCTGTCAATGAGTGCCTATGGCTACGAATACACCGTGCGTTTAGGCCGCGGCCTATACCCCAAATTCGACCTAAACGATCGCTGTAAACACTTGGTAACCTCAGGTCACCTTTTAGGTCGAATTTGGGGTATAGGCCGCGGCCTAAACGCACGGTGTAAACTAGGTCTATATTTGCTTCATACACAAATTTTGCAGTCTATTTATACAAAATGGGAATGGTTCTGAATGCGGATTACATGAAGAAACAATGATGAGTTCTTAGAATTAGGTTCAGATACCTAATATGAAAGATTATAGTATGCCTGAAATGTGTGCGCACGTGTGCGTGCGATATTGATGTAGTAATATGTAGTGATGTATCGATGTTTCATAAATCTATGTATGTATTGTAAATCGGTCGGTAAAGTCGGCTCTCGCGTCGGAGTTCGGTCTTCACTCCAGGATCCCCTTAAATATACAAAACTCTATTTTATTCAGCTTATTCGCGAATAATCTCGACTTGATACTTCTCAAGGGTATCAAAAATGCGTTATTCTCCCTGGTCTGTGATTATGCACGTCAACAAACTGTTTCCATAATGGTGGAAAGTATAACGCGCACAAGTTATATTTACCACTGGTATAATGCTCATAAATGTCGATAAGAAAATATGTTACTATTGTACTACATATTGTGATTCACAAAATTGTTCAAATGCGTGTAGCATCAATTTTGTGAACAACTAGTTTTTTTACCATAAGATCTAACTGTTTTTCCATCGGAAACTTTCATCAGTTTGATATCGACATAGCAAAATAAATATCGAAATAGCATTTTACGAGCACTGTAATTTAACAATCTTTTCACATGCACTAATTGATTATTTAAACGAATATTTAAAATAGATGAGATGGTAACAAATTTAACTTTCCAGAAAAAATATTAAAAATTTACCATTCTTATTTCTCTTTCACTTTTATCAGACAATTCTAAAAAAAAAGACGTCCCAATATTTTGATATCTAATATATCAAATGACACAAGGAATAAATCTAGTGTAAACAATCTTCTATGCTTTATCATTATGTTATGTCATAAATCTACATTATACTACATTTTACATTGATTTTACAAAAATCATGTGTACATTGAAATATTAGATAAGATATATTCGCAAATTTAAAGTTAAAATTATTTCAATCGCACATAGCTTTATATTATATATACATATATATATATATATATATAAACTTATATATAATATATTTAAAATATGATAGACAATTGGCTTTAGATAGATTTCAGTTATATATTAATTGAAGATACCACCAAAGTGAAATTAAAAAGATGTGAAATGTTCAAAAGAGAAACTTGAAAAAAATTGGATAATTTTATATCCTTAATACTTATATATTACGCAAAACAATTATTCTAACAATCATAACCATCAATCACGAACATATCTTCATAAATTACTACATTACGTGAAAATATATATGCAAACCTAAGAAAAAGAGAAAAGCATAAAATTTGTTTGGTACTTAAACGCGAAAAAATGGGAAAAATTAGTGCAAGCTTTTATTTTTACAGTGAAATTTTGATAAATGATCGTTTTTATACGAATCAATACAATTTGAATTTGAATTTTTTTGTCTAAACCCGTTAGCGTCATCATTTAATTGTGAAAAAGATTCCTGTTAAATAATATAATAAAAGTCTCGTTTATGCAAATCGATCTTATTTTCTTCAATTTTTAAATAAATTACTCAATTCTCTTCTTTTTGTGTGAGAAATATATGCCATATATCGTTTATAACACTATAAATGTTTAAAAATTATTAAGAAATAATGAATACCATTAAAAAATATGTTCTATATGTAATCTATTATTATTACATAAATGTAATTAAAATAAATATTAATCTTTTATTTAACTAGCTTCAGAGTGCAATTTTTTATTATTGTTCACACTTAAGCATTTAATTTCTATTATAAATTATTTTAAATTATTAATATAGGTAATCTATATATTTACTTAAGAACAGTATGTAATAAGCTCACTTTTTAGAAAATTACAATTTCTCTTCCCGCTTCTTCATCTTCGCCATTTACATCATCATCATCTTTCTTCTGTTGCTTCTTCTTCGACGTCGCGTCCTTCTTTTCCTTCTGAATTTTTCTAAAGTTTTCTAGAGATTCCTGCAATGGATCGACGAACTGATCAAACTCGATGTCTATCATCGCTTGTATCACGTCTGGTCCACTAATAGTCTTGCGGTTGCCTTTTTTGGCTACTATATTAGCAGAAGATGTGAGATAGAGTATAAAAATAGATGCAGCCTTCGCCACTGCTGTTCTGGCATCTTTTCCAACTGTTACTCCATCTGGTAAAGCCTCCTTGATGATTCTGGTCACAACTGCATTGGGCAGGTTCAGATCTTCTAATCGCTCAGCCATCTAATTACCGTTTATGTTTTTTAAATTTTTATAAATGGAATAATAAGTCTGTTTTTAATAGCTGAACTAGAATGTACACTTTTTGTACTAAAAGTGAAATAGATATACGTTTGAAATTTGACGAAAGCAAGAAGTTTTACATCCATTTCCACTTATGTAGATTAACTTTAATTGTTAATCTACATTAGTGGAAATGGACATTAATGTAATCCAGTGCAGCAATAAAAGACAAACCTAATATAAAATATAATCTTACGAATCTTACATTATAATACTCATTGAGATATATTACAAAAATGACTAAAATATAATTAATTAAAAATTAAATAATTAATGTAGCATAAATATACGTAGCATTTGTATAACATATGTATATTTTGCATAAACAACATAAGGTTTAAGATTATTAAATATAATTTTTTAGGTTATCTTTGGAAAGCAGTTTGTCGAAGCGCATAAATTACAAAGATTATAAAGTAATATTAAAAAAAATAACAGAAGTAATGAAAGATATTGTTATTACCTTAATTGGAAGCGTGCTAAACTTTTATCTACCAAAACCCACAATAATTTGAGGTTAGGTCTTTCCCGCCAGCGAACTCACGACGATAAATTAGCACAAGTAAACTTTCTCGCCGTTTCTAAACGCAATGGGATTCGACAACGAGATCGAACCTCACGAAATCAGACGAGGATCTGCGAATGTATCGGTAAATTGCAATAATTACATTTTCACCGAAGCAATCAAACGTTCGAAATTCAAAACAAGACCGACGCAAACTACGGGAACCAAGATGGCGTAAACCGCTCCGTGGATCTACGGACGATCAAACATCAAACTCGTCGAGTTTGCCGTTCATCCGAGGTTAATTATTGCTGAATCCGAAGGCAAGAACCAATCACGTTGGACTGGCTCCTAAACGCGACGCAGCAACGCGAGACGGATCAGACTATCAAAAGTAACCCAACCTAAGGTTAGGTTAGGTAAAGTTAGGTTAGGTCGCGCCGTCGATAATCGCTCGTGTGCTACGCAATCTCGAGAACGTCGTCCTGATGAACGACGAGCGTAAAGATTAGCTTTGGCGTCTGTATGCGGGTGCAGTGCCTTGACAAGAAGCTAGTTTTCGGGACTGGGACGTGACTCCCATCGGCATCGAACTGACATAACTTCGTCGCCGTCGTGCACGACCGGGGGAAAACGAAAACAACATACGGAGAAAAATGTCAAAGATCGAAGAGGCGAACGAGCATATACGCCAGGCTGAAAAAGCGTAAGCACTCCTCTCCCCCGACACCCTTTTGACGGGTTTTTGACGTTTCCCGGATTGCTCAGACATTTTCAGACCATCAGATATTCAGGATGTTCCTCATTAGATTTTATATTGTCATACATGATATATGTATATTTTTAGCCAACAAGATGAACATGACAATTTAATGTCAACAAGATGAGCTCATGACAAGCTGACTTCAATAATTGTTTTTCAAAGCTTGTAGCTTTGTAAGTTTTCCGAAATTGCATATTATTTGTATTGAATTCAGGATGTTCCTCATTAGATTTATATTGTCATACATGATGTGTAAATTTTTAGTCAACAAGATGAGCTCATGACAATTTAATGTCAACAAGATGAACTCATGACAAGCTGACTTTAATAATTGTTTTTCAAAGCTTGTAGCTTTGTAAGTTTTCCGAAATTACATATTATTTGTATTGAATTCAGGATGTTCCTCATTAGATTTTATATTGTCATACATGATGTGTAAATTTTCGCCCAACAAGATGAG
>NJRP01000030.1:1505325-1547016 GCA_003063835.1 Aphaenogaster floridana
TTCAGTTTTGCACACGAAGTATGTATGTAAACAGCAACATTACATACCAACTATTTTAGACTTCTGCATCATTATTTGATACTCGATATTCGTTAGTAACCCGCGGTTTTCGAGACATACCACATGTCAAGCTAATTCTGTTTAGTGCGTATTATAGTTAAAAATATGACGGAGAAACGTGAAATTACTAATGAAGAACGTGCTGTGATAGTGGCATTACGTCAGGAAGGATACGAGCAATAGCTCGTTGGTGGTAAAATACTTTTGACCGGTAGTGTACATATATGTGGTCTTATCCTAATTATGAAATATATTTAATTTCAAACTGTTTATTATTTATCGCATTATTATTATTATTATTATTATTATTGTGACACGTCAAGATAAATTTCTTGCAGGATGTTGGATGAATTCGGGAATGAGTTAGAGACGACAGACTCCAAGTTGGATGCTACCATGAAGAAGATGGCCAAGGTGCTGCACATGAGTAATGGTAACTATAACAATTACATTCCCGCCCCTACTACCCCGGTGACATCCAGCGTCACCGATCTTGTCTCTGATAACAAGCCCTCCTCTCTTTCCTCTTTGTCCACCACGATCGCCAATTGTTTTCTGTGTTCTAGCGATTAATTGTGCTAATTATCCTGCGCCTTTAAACAATTCGACGGTACCAATAAAAGATATTGTAACTGCATTTTCGGCTACATTTTCAATCTCAATGATTTTAAAAATACAAGCAAAATATAAAATGATAGATATATAAGAATAGAGTAAAATAAAAAGAGGATACAAATAACGCTAAAGTTACAGTATTTTTATTGATGCCATTGAATTGTTTTTTAACAATTCAATTATTTTTTAGAATATTGTTTAGATGAAGAAAATGGTCATTTAAAATCTGGATAGTACACTTAATTCTATATATTTGTAGCGCAAGTTCCGAGTTTTCTGTAACAAGCACAATTTTAGGAATGTTTAGAAATTTAAAAGAGAGTTACAACAATCTCCTTTTAAATTAGAAAAATATGAGTCTTAAATTTCTTTAAAAACTATCGTTGAGATAGAGAGGGAGATGTTGCACATGGATAGCCTATATGTAATGTATGTAATATATTATTACACAAAATTATCTGTTGTATAATCTGGACTAATATCACTATTCGTTCTAGGAGATTATTTACTAAATTATGTCTAAATTATTTTAATTTAAAATTATATTTTTGCCATTGTATTATATTTATTATATTATTAATTACATTTTTAGTTCCATTTTACTTATATTTTTATTTAATATTTTATATTTAATAATTTTTTTATTTAATATTTATTTAATATTTTTTATTTAATAATTTTCATTATTATCAAGATGTTTCTTTGTAATTTAAAAAGTCAAGATATTTTTACTAATTTTAGTAAATAATTAACTTATTAGCTAATAATTAGCTAATATTAATAATAATTGGCAACTATTTTTAACAAATATTTAATAATTTAAAATAATTTACTAACTTTCTTTTTTTAATTCTAATATTCACACACAGAAATAATTTAGAAAAATTTAGTAAATAATTGATTAATTTTATAAATAAATAGTGCTATATAATAAAAGTAATTAATCTAAACCCCTATTAACATTTTTTGTTTTGACATATATTAACCACGTTTTGCATTTTTGTTATGCCTTTTTCACTAATTACGATTAGCACTAATTGTAAGTAGAAATAAAGATGAAAATAAAATAAGAAAGTTAAGATCCTTTAATTAGATGCAGTAATATTTTATGACATAGATCATGGTAGATGAATATATTATATTGGCTGATGTAAATTTTAGAGAACAAATTATTGCAATACACAAGACCTAATTAATTTTAACTGTTGCTACGTAAGTTTACGTAGTTTGTTATAACTATAATTAACCAAAGATATCGAGCCCTCTTTTGACAAATGTGAGTGTAGTATCAAAATCAGGACGGACCAGTTAGATCTCCGAGGGATTATTGTTAGTAGAAATATATGTTGCAGAATAGCATGGTTATTCAACTTAAGCACCGAAGAAATGTACAGGATAATCTCGAAAACCATATATTTTAGTTCTGCGAAGATTAAAGAAATAAATGAATAAATAAATTAAATAATTTAGTAAGAAATAAAGATTTAACATGATATTTTAGAGAACACAGAATATGAAGAACGATTGAAGAATTTAAGAATTTAAAAAGCTAGTTAAAAATATATAGTTATATATGCAAAGAAATTGATTTGAAAAATTAGAATCCTCTTTTCAAGGCAAAGAGTTAAGAAAGTTTAAAGATACGAAAAGCAAAAATTTTAGAATCTTAGAATAAAAAAATATATAATATTAGAAGTCTAAAGCCTTGTGTCCACGATGCTAGAACTTGGTCCAAGTTCTCGAACCGAGAAATTTGTAGCCAATCAATTTGCAGCTTTTACGGAAAGGCGGCAATTTTATTGGCTATACATTTTTCGGACCGAGAACTTGGACCAAGTTCTGGCATCGTGGACACAAGGCTTAAGAAATTACAAATTACCATAGAGATCTAAAGATTTTAAAAAATTTGAATAAAATAGTTGAAGAATTTAAGACTTTTCAAGAATCTGGAAATACAAAAATTAAAATTAAAGATTCAGAAATTTAAAGATTATAAATAAATCAAACAATTGTGAATCCATCAGAATTAGAATCTAAGAAGATAGAAAAATCTTGTACAAATTGTGTCATTAGAGATTATCTTGAAATTGAAAAAGTATAACTTTTTCATAGCCAGAGTGAGAAATTTTCAAAATTGAAGAGAAATATAAGAAAAATATGTTTAAAAAAATATATATATATACATACACACACGTAATAACAATTATATATAATTTTTTGTTGGAGAAGACAGTTGTTGCATGAGACAGTTAATATATCTGTGCGAATTGGAAAGAAGAGCGTAGATCGTAAATGTAATCGAATAAAGACGTAGTTTTATTGTTATCTCTTTTTCTCGTCGACGACCAATTGTGAAAAAAGAAAAAATAGAATACATTGACGAATAAAACACAAGAACCAATTTGTATTGTGAGCTGTAAACAACTGTAAATATTCCTGCTTCCTTAATTTTTGAAATTGATATCTACAATTTCTCACGAAATTATTTAGTTATATCTAGTCAAATGTTTTAAAAATTCTGTAAAAAATTTTAAAGTAGTATCTACTAAAAGGGTGTAGTAATAATTAGTAATAATAATGTATAATATGTGCTACGTTCCTAAATAATTTAAAAAATTTTTAATATGTTTAATCATAATTTCGTGAGTAATTATGTAAATATTATAATTGATCTCATCAAAATGTTATGGATTTTAATTTTATTTCTGTAATTTTACCATGTTTGAAGTTAAATAACAAAGAACGTTTGCCATGTTTTTTACAGGCAAACTTAAAGAAAATAAATATCAAAAGTTATTCCAGAATCTCGATGTAATCTTTGTCTAGCGTCAGGATATTATCGCTAATTGCGATACGAATATCTCCATAAAAACACATAATTGCAATTTAATCTCGTAAATGATTCGTGTCGATCTCGTAAGAATCTCGAGTGACGCATGTGATGTTACTTTCCGTTTGTTTTAGATCGGGGACAATGGGTAGCCATTGGAGTGTTGACTGCTATATTGGTGTTTTTAATCATTTTATTCATAATTAAATGAATCATCTCTCGTCTCCTCTAGCTCCTTCCCCTTTTCCTCCTTTCCTATGATAAAGATTTTTTTTTATAGCTTTAAGTATAATCTAAGTCCGTTTGACCTATTACTGATAGCGAAATTTTATGAATATTAGAAATAAATACAGAGTTATAATAATTTATAATGGTCTTTTCTTAAATGTCATTCACCAATAATAAATGCAATAGTATTTTCTATAATTGCCTATATATAAACTATTTAAGTATTCATATCATATATTATAGTTATAATAATGTTGTATAATATAAAATATATTAAAAGTGTTTCTTCGCTAACAAAACATCTCCAATCATAGATATGCTTCTTCTTTGTTTGAAAGATAAGAATATGTAGTGATTTACGAAGTTGATCAAGTTTAAAATTTTAAAACGTTATTTAGATACATATTATCCTTCTGAATTTGTTCTTCCAATAATATACACGTTATAAAACATTTAATCAACTTCGTGAATAACTGCAAAAATATAGAAATATTATTAAAGATAGAAGATAAAAGAACAAATGAATTTTGTGTAACATCAACTTAATATTCATACTCCTCTATAACATGCACAATTAATGAGATAATAATAATTATCCCTTGTAATTACTTTCGAGATATTTATTGTCCTCAAACGTTACAATTTGTAGAACGTTCTCATATAAAAATGCTCTGTCTTATCTATTTTGCCTATATAAAAATATAATCCATACGTGAACTAGTCTCGATTATCTGTCTGAATTTCGAAATTCAGCAATATGGATGATGGTTGATGATAATAAAATACTACGTGATGACTGTTACTCTAAACTGTAGATATATGTTCCACTTAGTGTTTTCAACCAATATTACAAGAGAAAATAGATCTTTATTTTATTTTATTCTTATTTTAATAAAAAAATGGATTTTAACTATATTCTTATATCGATTATATATTGTCTTTTTATTATTCCAAAAATAGCTTTGTCACTATTTTGATTATTCACGTTACTCTCTTTTTCATTGTTCCACTATTTTATAAAGGCCGAAGAACACTTCTAAAATTAACATAATTGTTTTCTTAAATTCTATATCATTGCAAATAATGCACTAACATGTATTGACATGGCAGTTACATGTTACGGATGTACACAGATCTATATACATATTTATACATGATTAGTAATCATTATAACAAATATAATAGAGAAATGATGCAAACTGAATGATAAATGTGACGATAAATCCAAACATATATACTATAAAAGAATCTTTGGTATGAAATGTTTATTATTGCCATCGTGTGCATATCTATTTATGCACAAAATTCGTGTCCCTAGCCTAACCTGCAAAATGCTTTTTAATCATTATGTAGATTATTTAAGAAACTTGCCATTTAGAATTATAAAAATTTATTTGCTTGGAAAAAGATATGTATCAAAAGTCTATTAAATAATTTCTAAATCGTATTGAATCACAAATCTTTATCATTAAAAATCTATTTAAGTTATTAAGTATATTTGTTTATATATAAAATTATTAAGTAGATTTCTTTAAAAATTTGAAGATTGTAAGAGAATTTTTTTATCTTCGTCCTATTATTTAAGAAAGTTACTTATTGCTGGAAAATCAAAAGTCTACTGGATTTTCAAATAATATATTGTGATAAAATTTCTGATAGCCTGATATAAAAAAATTTTAAATGGTAGATTTAATGATCTAAAAAAGATCTTCGATCTAAAAAAATTTTTAAATCCTCAAGCTTTAACGCTAAGGATACACAGGACTTTAAAGGTTTTATATAGCTTATAACATATTTCTAAAAAATGATGTAAAAATGGACAAGGCGTAAAAGGATAAATTTCAAGGCTCAAGACGGACGCGCTGATAACAATCAGTTGGTAAAGCCTTTCGAATATCATCGATGTTTTCTACTTCGATTCGCAGTCTGCTGACCTCATCTTCGTAATTTTTAACAGACTGCGTTTGTAGATTCTTCGCGTCTGTCAATGCGCGGATTCGCTGATCCAGATTTGCACCTTTAATTTCTTTCTCAGCGGCAACCAAGCGTTCTTCTAAGCGATTCAAATCGGCGTCGTCTAAATTGCAAAATTAAAATTCATTCGTTACATTAAAAAAATTATCAAATTTGACTGTAATATTTAATAATATATACTTAATATTTATGACTATAGAACACAGAATCTTAGAAATAGGCTTTTTTATATATGCATATAGAGATAGACGAATCTAAAGTTTAAAAGTCAAATGATCCTACGATCCTACGGATTTGAACTCACCGATTTCTGGTAGATTCTCGAGCTCCCTGATGATTGCGGCAACCTCGGATAAAGCCTTATCTACTTGCTGTGACGCCAAGGTCACGTTAGTCTTCGCCTGGCCAACTTTATAGTTTGCCTAAAAATTAGAGTTAGATATTGCAATTGGCCTTAATCTTAAATAAGAGATAATTGAATTAGAAAAAAATAGCTTCACTTGGATTAATTAGTATTTCAGCTTTTATCCTTTTTTTCTCTTCCCCCTTATCTAATTAAATTAAATTTTTACCTCGGCAGTAATATTTGCATCCTTGGTCATTTGGATCTCATGCTGTTTGATCATTGAATCCGTAGTGTCAACTCGAAGATGCAACTTCTCGGCTTCATTTCCGAGCCGCAAAACTTCAATTTTAGTTTTATTTGCCTCTATTCTGATGTCGTTTGCGTTAGTACTCGCTCTATCCGCGTAAGTCTATAATAACAAATAATACGTAATATTGTGATATATAATATATTATCATATAATATACGTAATGAAATTAAAAAGCTCTAATCTACATATAATATAATATTGGACAATAAATAAATAAATAAGAATAAAAATAAGTATCAACGACTAAATAAAAAAAATATATATATAAGTTGTATTGTGCTATTTTAGTAAGAAAAATAACGTTATTATATATTTTATTACATACTAATTAGTACTTTTTATAATAATTTTGATAATCTTACCTGAGCATTTTGCGCGATTTCGCGTGCGCTTTTAGCGTTACCTTCCGATCCATTTAGCACTCTCTCTGTTTCTCTAGCTTGCATGTTAGCATTGTTAATTAATTCTTCAATTTTTTCGATGTCCTTCAAAGCGCTTTGTGCTTTAATACGTTCCCGTTGCACCTCAGCATCAAATTCTAATACAATATGAAAATCAAAATAAATAAGAGTTTCTTAAAGAAAGTAATCTTAAGAACAAATTTTCGAGTTTCTCCATTTCTCTATTTTCATAGAATAAAAAATTTCTAGATTTTTTTATAGAACTTACCCCCTAATTTCTTCAAGGTTTCCTGAGCTTCTTTTAGTGTCTGATCGCCACGTTTGACAGCGTCATTTGCCGTCTCATTGGCTTCATCCAATTCAGCTAATAGTTCGGCCGTTGCAGCTTGTTGATCTTGAGCTCTATCTAAAAGTTCTTCGCTCTTTCTAACTTTCTCAGCCAATTCTTTGATAAGATTCTCGTTTTGCTCCAATAAGAGTTGTGCCTGCTCTTTTATCTGTAAGCTCTATATCATAACACATGTATCATTTAGATTATGTATTAGCATCAGCTTTTATATTATTTCAATTAGACTTTTTATATTATTTAAATTAGACAGTTTTGACGCCAATTTATATTATAATTTTATAATTTGTATTTTTATTTATAACATTAATTTACCACACTGCTGACGCTTTCTATTTGTTGTCGCAATTGCTCGATATCAACTGGAGGGAGCGTTAAATCAAGAATCAGTAAATCTAATGCTTCCTGAGAAACAGCTGAGGATTTAGTTGCTGCGATGGCAGTGAGATTCCTCACTTCATCCATACGATCTTCCAATTGCGCCAGTTTGTTCTCCAGATCCCTTATTTCATCTCTGCACAAAATCTTTTTTTTAAACTCGTGTTTACATTAGAAGATTGTGTGAATATTAAACAGTAAAATTACATAGAGAAAGGAGGGAAATATTACTCACGTTATATTGGAATATTTCGATATCGTTTGCTTTGCGAGATTATAAGCCTCCAATGTCGTATTTCGCGCCTGCTCGGCCAGCATATGAAGCTTCTTGGCTTCGTTGGTATTTCTGAAAAGAAATAGAATATTAAGTAATAATATTATACAACACACATGTAACACTATAAAAATATAATTATTAAAAATTAAAACTTCTCAGTAAGAGAAATTGGAAGAAATTTGTTTAATAATAATTTAGTAATTAATTTTTTATCTTTAAACAGATCTTTACAATAAAGAACCATTTTATTGTAATTTTTTATTATTTATTTGTATTAATACAAATAATAAAATTAAAATGGAAATCAGAATTTAATTAATTTTCCAGTAAAAAATCTTTTTTGTTAATAAAATAAGTTAAAATTTATACATATTTACAATGAAAAATACATACACTTCAGCAAGTACACGCGCCTCCTGTGCGATCGATGTCATCTGCTGATTCTGCTGGCCCACTTGCTCAGCGCGCGATTTTGCCGAAGTTAAAGCACTTGCTCCATCCGTACCCAAATAATCTTCTGCCTCCTATCATTCATCATAAAATTACAAAATATAGTTCGCTATAACTTAGTAATTTAAAATAAGAGTTATTCAATATTTGAAATTGTAATCAAACATTTCGAATATTACTTTTTAATATAAAGAGAAGAAAGATAAGAAAACAGATATATAAAAAAATTTTGCAGCTTATATATGTTAGCCAAAGTATATTATGTTGTCAAATAATACATTCTTAAATAATCTTCTGAAATTTTACGATGTATAACCAATATCCGAAATTACTATAAATAATAAGAACAAAATTTTATTTACCGTTAGCTGCTCGTAGATTTTATCTAAGACTTTCTCTGCCTCGTCGATACTCGTCAAACCTTCTTCAGTTATATCGCGTGCGTCATTCGCTGTCACATCCACAGTCTGATAGATCTTGTCAATCGTATTTAATTGCTCACGCAGCTCGTCTAGCTGTTCCACCAACGTTTTATTCTCACCTGACAAAGATACCAGCTTTTACAATAATATTATAAGCAAGATCACAATATTAAATGTTCATAGTTTTCATTATAATAAATAATTTTAATGATTTTTGGATATTTTTCATTATTTAAGTTTAATTATATATAATTATTTAACTTTTAATTTAAATAAATAATTTCAAATTTAAATGATAATAATATTTACTGCCGGATCCTTGCTTGGCGATAGTCAATAACGCTTTTACTCTATCCTGAACGTTCTTGAGCTCCTTCTCAAAATCCGAGTCCTTAATAACAGTAGGACTGCTATTGATCTTATAAAGGGTATCCTCAAGCTCAACCAAACGTCGTCGGTGATCATTGACTGCCGACTGTACAAGATTGTAGCAATCGGGGCAGTCGATGCAGCCGTGCTGGCGGTTGTGCTTGTTCTCCTTGCAGCGATCACAACGTCTGCCTTCAACGTTTGTCAAGCACTGCCAACGATCGTCAAAAACATTAGGCAAAAGATACAAAGAAGCAAACAAATTTATCGTCAAAAAGAAAAAAAAATCCAAAAAATAATATATATCAAATTTTATGCAAATTTATAGTTGTTTTGATATCACAATTAACAGAACAAACAAATTTTAATTTAAATCCTAATTATCACCTATTTTATTGCGATTTATTTATACAGAATATTTAACTTTTTATAGGTATAGATAGATACTTACAGGACATTGTCCGTTTGCATCACATTGCAAATCCTGAGAGCCAATACTGTCGCAATCGCAAGGTTTGCAGCCTTCACGGCTGAATCCGTACTGATAGGGCTCACAGGCATCGCAATGTTGACCCGTTACTCCAAGTCGGCACTGACATTGTCCTGTTATCGGGTCACAAGTGCGATTATAAGAACCTTCAAGATCGCAATTACAAGGCGTGCAACCCTGCAACACACAGATGTATCTTTTACTGAGACAATTTGAAAATATTTTAAATCTAGAAATGATTCAAATTTTGTTATATGAGATTAACAACACATTAATTAAACTAAAATATTATTTGATCAGTAATTTAACAACTCATATTAGTTATCACTAAGTTATAATTATTTCTATTTTTTATTTTAGTTCAGACTTTACCTCCCCGCTCATAATATGGTAGTAACCTTCTTCGCATTTATCGCAATTGCGACCTATAACGTGCGGTTTGCAGGCGCAATGTCCTGTTAACTGATCGCAAGGCACAATTCTTCCATCATCAAGTTCCAAAGTACCCGGTGGATAACACTGACACAACTTACATCCGTCTTCCTTGCGATCCGAAAATGCGTCTCCGTAATATCCTAATATATAAATTAACAATTAATACATAGTAATACGACTTGACTGGCCATAGATGGTATTTAATTATCACGTGTCAACCATACGGATTGTGGTCCTCTACGTGCAACAAATTTAATATTAATAAATGCTAAAGCATCTATTATATTTTTCCCCCCTCCCCCCCCGAACATCCTCCCATCACGAAAACTGTTAGAAAATTTTTATATATAAAACATAATAATATAAAATATAATTGAATACACATATTATACATTATAAAGATCTGTGGAAGAAATATTATATAATAGACATTTCTAAAGTTAATAGTTCTTAAATTATACTTACCGGCTAGACATTCCTCACAGTGAAAGCCGGCTGTATTATTGACGCACTTAAGACATTCTCCCGTTTCGTGGTTACAGTTTCTAACTGCATTTAAGTCGATATTGTTGTTACAATCGCAAGAACGGCAAGCGAGACCTCTTTCAGGATTCCCATAGTAACCATCGGAACATGTTTCACATCTAGGTCCTATACAAAAACGTATTTTATATAATTTTTAATAAATTAAGAAAAAGAGGAGAAAAACAAGGTAAGAAATATCAATTAATCGAACTTTTAATTATCTTAGATGCTAAATTAAAGTATTTAAAGAATATATTTATAAAAATTATGTATACTTACCAGTCCTGCCGATAGGACATTCGGAGCAGATAGGATCTGGATTGTTGCCCAAAAGAATACAAGGCCCATTATCGGGACAAGGACACGGTTTGCAATCGTCCGGAGTTCCTTTCAATGGATAACCATAATATCCTCTACTACATAACTCGCAATTGCTTCCTGCAGTATTATGCTGACAGATACATTGTCCTAAAATATAGGAAGAAAATATTGTATTTGAAATATTATTTGGAATGACACTTTAAAATATTTATAATTTATTTGTGTATTTATCTCTTTTTTCAAAAACAATTAAATAAGAGACCGTCAAGAATTGAAATATATTTGCGATATGCTCGAAAAATCGTCAAAATTATTAGACAAATATAATTCAACAAGAAGTGACGCGACAATAAGTAAATCCTACTCAAATTTCAAATAAAAAAATTAGAACCAAACTAAAAAGTTATTTTATCTTTGCAGTTCAATTTAATATACGAATAAAATTTAATTACCAGTCTCAGCCTCGCAAATATCGGCGTGCCCATTGCAATTGCAAGGAACACAAAGGGCGAAGGGACCACCGTTGGGCGGGTCGTGGTGAAATCCGGGTGCGCACGACTCGCAAAACTGACCGACGTAGCCGTGAGGACACTGGCAGTGTTCCACCCAATCGGCCGGTTCGCCGGCTGCGCCACGATGAGCCGTCTCTAATTTCACATCGTCCAAAAATCCTCGGCCCTGATGAGTGTAAGTCCCGCGGATCTTTATAGCGGTCAAGTTTGACAGAATTGACATGAAGGCCCGAGAAGATAATCGTGGTTGCCATCCGTAGCTGACGTGCTCATGCAATTTAAACCGGTATTCTTGAGGCTGCAAAAATAATCACGTTAATGTAATACTGGGAGGGAATGAGATAAAAACACTTACTGTAACAGTTGGTAAACGATTACTCTGGCCAAAAATTGGCTGCGTAATTTGCTCGCCGTTTCCACCCTCTAAAATTACATCGCGTGCCGTAGGAGCCGGACCAGTTTCTCCTATCCTTAGTATGAACGATATGTCCTGATTGTACGACGCTCGCTGATCTCCCAGAAATTTATCGGGCGCGAGGAAGTAGACGTTGTCACGGTCGAGTGCGGTAACTGAGATCGTCTGCGTCAGTGCATCGTAATGCAATGGAATCGGATTACCGGCCACAGACGCGGACCAGCGTTCATTTCCTCGTACAAACATACTCTCCATGAACACCTTCGAGTAACCGGTCGCCGGTCGACAGACCGAGGAATGGCCATAACAGAAACAGGGAGTGCAGCCAAAGTCGTTATCCACTGCCAGATTGAAGAAACCTGGACGACACCTAGTCAATTTCGGCATTCGGTTAATTTCGAGAAGCAAAACAAAATCAACAGAATTTAATTAAGAAAATCAAAGTCACGATAATAGAAAATCAAAAAATTATTGGAACGTTGTTAAAAAATTATGAGCGAAAAGTCCTGTATAAATCTAAACAAATAATATTTCAATTATTTTTTAATAATATAAATTAAACTTAAAAACCACAGATTTTTATTATTTAAGATATTAGTTGTCAATGCATTAAAATGTGAATCGGTTAATATTCTTTGACTTGGTTGAATAGTAAAACAGGACTAACTCTCTGCAGCGTTTTCCCTCAACGTTTTCCTTGCAGACGCAAACTCCCGTGATAGAATCGCAGTTAGGAACATTGCCCGCCGACCCTGCCAAGCTGCACTCGCAGGAGGTACAGCCCTGCGAGCCGAAATTGTAGAAATTGGACGCACAACGATCGCATTTATCCCCTGTTACGCCAGGTTTACATTGGCATTTACCCTCGCTATTGCATTGCAAGCTTCTCGAACCTGCAATTCATTATATTTTAATTTCCTTATCATAAGAGAAAGTTTAATTTAGAATAGAACTAATCTGTATTTATATCGGGAAAATTGTGATGCTAATTTAAATCTGAAATTTTATCGAATCTGCGATTCGATAAAATTATTACAATTTATGTAGGATTATTATAGCATTATTACCAATCTCATTGCAGTTGCACGCGATGCAATAGTTATCCTCGGGTCGTTGATAATAGTTTTCGCGACACCGCTCGCAATTGGCGCCATCGCGATTCGCTCGGCAATCCAAGCAATGACCTCCGTGACCCGTCAACTTATACAGTTCCTTGTCGAAATAGCATCTGTCCGAATACCCGTTGCAATTACAAGCTGTAAAAAGTAATAGACGGTCGAATTAATAGATTAATAATTGCAGAATTTTAAATGCGAGAAAAACTAAATATGCCCTCCTTCTCATAAAAAAGGCATTGCTGTATTTAAACATTAAAAATTAAAATGTATTGTATAACAATGAAAAAAATAATCCAAAAATAATGAAGCTAATAATTATTGACTTCATAAATTAGCTTCAATAATATAATTCATTATTAGCTTCATTATTAGCTTCAATAATATAATTAGTTATCTAATTATATTTAACTAATAATTATTTTGAATAATAACTTAATATTGAAGTTTAAATGTTTGTATAAAGATATATAAATAAATTTAAAATATCATAATCAATATGTCATATCATATTTTGTTAATACATATAATATACGATTGTGAACAATTTTATAAATATTATAAATAATTACTGGATTCTGAATACCAAGGGCGTATTTCATTCCGCGGTGTGCACAGCAGTATGCAATCCGCTATCATTAACAACGCAATCAATTTCATTTTTTCGGTATGAGAACGTTCACAGAGGTTGACGCATTATAATTTAACTTATTTTATTACTGTTTATTATTACAATTTGATTACAACTGTTTATATAATCATATAATTATCTGTTTAATTGTGCTCGATTATAACTGTCGAATTGTTACTTCAACTGTCAACTGTTACACATCTTAGATCACTGTCACTTTAGATTTAATGATCAATTCAGATTACACTTCCTTAGATTGCTCTCTAGATATTCTTCGAAAATCTATTTTTATTTTATGCCTTTTATTATACTGGATTTGAAGATTTTGATCAGTGGACAGATGTCTTTTATCACGGTATCGTGGTACACCGAATGCAGACAAAAGTGCATTGAACGGCCGTGTACCTTCCCCACAAGCCATACATCCCCACTCGAGAGAGCGGGAGATGCACGTAAAAGGCAAAGCTGGTATCAGGTAATACTGGCGAAGGTGCAGTCGCTTATGGTCTTTGTAACGCACGCCGTGTTCCCCATTGAATACGTATTACGTAAAAAGACCAAGTATTACGAAAAAGACCAAGTCCACGATGCAGTTTTTCGTACATAAATATAAATTATTTTAAAAAAACGTTATTTGTGTGAATAAAATTTTACAATAGCATTAAATTAAAAATACAAAGTTTTTTTTACATGTAATCAATTATAGCTTCGGCTGATTTCATTATGTAACACGTTACATATATCCGACAACATTTTGCAACAGAGATATAAAAATACAAAGTTTTAATTAGTTTTAACACACAACACGACAACTTTTTACTTAATTATATTAGAAATAATTATATCTTATTATATTGAACTAAAAATAAAGATGATGAAGAAGAGAATAATAAATGACATTTAAAAACAATTCTTTTCACTATCCACTTTCTATAACTCAATAATATCTAAACTTTTGTTGGTTTTATATGTGTTTTAAATCTATCCTGTAATTTACTAAAGTTCAAGTTAGTAAAATTGTCAAATTTAAGATATTTTTTATTAATTTTTGATATTTATTTAATCATTAATTTTTAAGATTCATGAAGAAACTAATGTGCAATATTTATTATACATTGATGATTACTCTTAAAACTAAATAATGTATTAAAATATGCATCTAAGATTTACGAATACTTACGTTTGCATTCATGCGCATCCGTAGTTGTGGCACGGCCCCAAGGAGCGTCATTGTAAAAAGGTAGGCACTCATTGCAATCCGGACCAGCGGTGTTGTGCTCACATCTGCGAATAAGTTTAGTTTCTACTGTATTATAGAATTAGTAATTTTACGAAAGGTGGCAGCAAATTGACAATAATTATTATCATATTTGATAGTTTAAAGATTCTAATTTTATTTTATTTAACTTAATTACAGAATATTATAAATTTCATCTTATATATTTTATAAGATAAAATTATAATATTCTATATATTATATTAATATTTTTATAATATTATATAATATTTTTTAAAAATATCTGTTTTATTGCACGTAAACAATTTTATCACAATCTAACATGTATTCACAATCAAACATGTGCGTGATGCCAAAAAATTCACATACATAGAAGCTTTAAAAGTAATGAGTAAAAAAGGAAAAGAACATATAACCAGATATCAAATACTAAAGTATAATTATGTATGTGTATGCATTAAAAGTCATTGCTAAGAGATAGGAGTTATTACCGACAGACTCTGCGAGTTCTGCCGTCGACGCTGGTGCTGTTTACGCATTCTCCTGCGTGGCCATTGCAGGCGCATCTCGCACCAACCGCTACATCAGCTATCGCATAGTAGTAAGATTTCAGCACTTGCGCGTCGCCAAAAACTTCATCGCCGAACGTGTTCAATCTGTCTAGAGTAATCCTTAAATCCGTTGCTTGCACCCATTCCTATAAAACAAGCCGTATCTGTTAAAACATCCTTAGATAAATATAGACAAAGTCTATGAAAAACTCCTAATTTTGCAGTTTAAATCTCTTCCCTTTTTAAATTACTTCTTTAAATTCCAGTTTAAGTTTACTAAATTATATATATATTCTTTTATCAACAATTTTAATCTTGATTACAATGATGACTGCAATTCTCTGGTTTCGTCAACAAATTAATTTAATGTAAAATCCAAAATTACTTGTATTACAAATAAAATTAAAACTCTCTGAATTTTATATATATTAAATAAGAATATATTATTTTTAATTGTTGCTAATTGCCTGAAGTTCGGGATTGGTTTCAAAATAATAGGCGGAAGGTCGGCCCTCCAAGGTTGAGAAGGCGACGGTGCCTTTGGTGAGCGGAGAAATGTCAGAGAATTCCGAGGTGCATAGTACGCGGGTGTCGTCACCGCGAATGGTCTCTTTGGACTCGGGCAGCTCGTACGTGTCCCGGCACGTCGCTGAATAGAACTGATAAGGCTCCCACGGCGACTTCTCGTTCTTCCGCTTGTAGATACCCCAGCTTTCCGGCCGGGGTGACTCGAACAGTACTCTGACGTATGTTATGTCAAATGTCTTTCCTAAACGTATTAAAATCAGAGTATTATAAATCGTTATAAATAAAAATAGTAGACTAATATATAATAACTATATACATAATAAAATAGAATATATTTGAAATATGTAAACAGCGAATAAAGAATTAATCAATTGATTATAATGTATTATCTATCATTTTTATTTAAGAATATTTAAATTGTTAGGTTGTTTATGTAAATATATAAAGCGCTTTATCTGATTTCATTGCTTAAAATGTCTAACTTATTATTAAGATTAGTAAGAATATCGAAAAATGTTTCAAATTAAAGTTATTCTGTTTTGAGACATTTTACGATCAATATAACTTTCTGCTAATTTGCAAATCTAAAAAGATTTTATTTTTTAAATTAATTATTATTAAAATTATTATTAATATCATTGTCAAATTATTTCTATCGTAAAAAATGTCATCTTCTAAGATCATAAAACACACCAATCGTGAAAGTAACGATATGCAAGAAAAAGATGTAAGAGAAGGTGAATGCTTTGATGAATGAACATATGATATACAGATTATAATTGCGAGTGCTTTGTGTACTTTTTCTTCTTCTCATCACTTCGTAAGAAAACCATAAAATTAACTGATCGACATATCACACACATAATTCAGGATAAAATTCCAAAGTTTATGTAAATTGAATTAAACTAACATTATCATAAGAACATTATATATAAAAAAACTTAATTGAATTAAAATCGAGTTAGGATTAATTACTAAATTATGTAATTTGCATATAATCGGTCCAGTCTTGCCGGATGATTATCAATCGAATAATTAAATAACGTAATAACATTTAATTAAAAACGATAAAATAATTAATCTGAGAACATTACTTTAAAATACACGGTCGAAAATTCGACAAATTGAATCAAAACGTTCTATTTTCTAAATTAAAATATTCTAACTCCCAAATTAGATTCTAAATTAACTAGAAACAAAAATAAATTCATAAGAATAAATTCGCTTCCAAAGATCATGAGAGCTTCTGTGATTTCTCCATCATCCTCCATAAACTGTATGATTTATCTCATCGCGCATACATCCTCATAGATAAGGAAATAGGATGAAAGAAAGAGAGAGTGTGTGTACGAGTGAGAGAGTGGAAGAGAGACACAGAGAAAAAGAAAGAAAGCATAAACCAGAGACTGAACGTATAGAGACACAGAATCTTCTATAGGGTGTCCCGAATATATTACAACAAGAACGTACTTAGATGGAGGCTGAGATTGACCTGGTTGGGATACTCGATGCCTTCGTACATGGTGTCTGACTGCCACCAGGTAGCATTATCATTATTATCATGATCAGTGAGAAAAGAAGCTGAGTGGTCGCCGCGTCGGCAATTTTCGCACGATTTCTTTTGCACGCCCGTCTGCTTACAGAATTCGATAGGATGATCCTCGCCGCACGTGTTGGTTGCCTCCATCAGCACGTTGAAAGCTGCGTTTTCGAACGGCGGTATACATCTCTAAAACACGTCAACGTCTCCGTTAAAATAATATTTATTTAATGTAGTTTTAACATAACATTTTCATTTAATTTACTTTTAAAAAATTTCTACAATTCTACATTCATTCTACAATTCATTCTACAATTATATATAATTTATCAAATTATATCATAACTGTTTATTATTAAAAATTATATCATAACTGTTCTGTTAAATTCTAATAAATAGTAAATTCTCTATAGTATATTCCATTTTTTTATATTTTTTATACAACAACGCCTTAGAGATTTATTATCACTATTAAAAATTAAATTAAAATTGAAATTAGATAGTAATAAATATATCCTGTGTGAATAATTTTTTATTATATTATATTAACATTTTAAATAGAATGATAAATTTGTTATTAAAAGATTCTCTTTTATTTTATAAATATAATATTAAATTATATCCTTCAATATATATATATATATATATATCGCGATGACATTTATATGATGAAGATATATAAGATAATTAATTAAATATATTAGATATAAAATTAGATAATATGTATGGATATTAATATAAGAAATCCAGAGTTAGGTTTAATTTTCTGAACTCATAATCGATCTAAATAGAAGAGGATTCTATTTCTAATACAGAAGATATATGTCGCGAGCTTCGCGAATGATATCTTGTCCATTTATATCGTGGCCCATACAATTTATCTGCGGGTTCAAGCAACTTGGAATAACCCCGTGATAACCTTAACATCCTCCCGAAATCCAAAGCTACCGAACGGTACTGATTTAATTAACGATGCGAAAAGTACGGATAGCCATTTATTTAAAAATAATATTTGATCGAGGATTCACATTTGAAGAAATAAGTGTCACACGAAAGGACTGATCAATAACAAAGAATACGTTGGGTTTCTAAAAAAATTATAAACGTTCTATTAAAAAACTAATTAATTAACATTATAACATTACACGAAATTAACAAGTGTTACATAATAATTAATATTAATGAATAATAAAATATTAAAAAGATAATGCGCGTTTACAAAAAGTTAATAAAAATATATATGAAACGTATTGATACATTTCATATAAAAAGAATTTGCGCAACCTTTCTGTTTTTTCTAGTGCAATTTTATATGAAAAGATGAAAGCACTATTTTTTGTAAAATACTTCTGCCAAATACGTTTGTTTATATTCACATCAGTTAAATGAAGTAGTTAATATAATATATATTAAATAAAGCAATATATATAATATATTAATATGAAGTAAATATAATATATATATTAAGTAAGGTTAATATAATATCCTTTCTTCTTGAAGATTATCCCTACTATAATAAAGCATACACAGATACTTCTTTTTCTTTTTATTCAGTGAACATATTAACTTAGAATATTAATATTATATGATAAAAATTCTTTTTATTATTAAAAAATTTTTAATATAATATATAGTTAATATAATATATATTAAATAAAGTAATATAATATATCAATGAAGTAAATATAATATATATTAAAAAAGTAAAGTTAATATATATAATATCCTTCCTTCTTGAAGATTATCCTTACTATAAATAAAGTATACACAAATACTCCTTTTTCTTTTTATTCAGTGAACAATAACTTAAAATTAATATAATATGATAAAAATTCTTTTTATTATTACAAATTTTTTAAATATTGTCCAAGATACATTTATCCTTATCTAATTTCAATTTTAGTTTAATTTTAAATAATGATAATAAACGTCTAATAAGACGTTATATAAAAATATAAAATAATGTACTATACTGTCGCTATATATTATATAAAATAGTGTTAAACAATACAGTATACTGTCAGGAATTTACTATTTAGGAATTTACTAATTTACTATTAGAATTCAACAGAATAACGATATAATTATTCAGTGTACATATAAATAACGTAAACAATCGGGACGAACCTGCGGCCTGCCATTCTCATCGTAACACTTATCCTCATTGCGGTTTTTCGGTAGCTGCAGCCGACTGAACAGCTCCTCCGCAGCAGTATCGGCCTCGGGATCGGCCAGGACGACGCAGCTTCCCACGAGCAGCAGCAGGCTCCATATCGCGCTCCCTCTCATCTTATATCGAGGTAAGAAAATATCTCTCTCTCTCTATCTCTCTCTATCTCTCTCTGTCCGGACGCGAGACTCCTCTCACTATTCACGAGACCAACCTGAGAGTATCAGGGTTATCTTTGAGGTTAGGCAGCGCGTCCATCGACGAAGATCACCGCCGTCGAGCGATCGTTATCGATCGTGCATCTCCCATTAACCTTCCACGGATCGGATGCTGGACGAAGACGCGCGAACACACTCCGCCGTGGACCACCAACGAGTAACGGCGCGACGCCGCCTGCACGCGTCTACCTCCCGTCCCCGGTCCTCCTCGCGATCCTCGCATCTCCCCTTCCCGACGGCTCGTTCTCCAGTCTCCTACGCTCCTCATGAGCCCGCCTACGCTTTAAAACGCTGGATTACGTGCGCGATGCGCGTCCCACATGCCTGATGCCTCGACGCACGCGATCTGCACAGATTGTGTATACACACTTCGAGTATACATTTAAATTTTAATATGCTCGCATTGCATTTTTTTAAATATATACGAATCGTGACCGTGTAGCCACGAGCGTAGTAGTATAATATATAAAGTGGTGTTGTTTACATAACGAGAAAAAAATTGTTTTTACTTAAATTGTAATTCTTGGAGATCTTTTTATTCTTGCCGCTTCCTATCTCATTATGTTCTCCTGATATTTTACAAATTTCGGAGTTTCAACTTTCGATTCTTTAAACGTAAAATTCTAAAAATTCTTAGAACAGTCATCTGTCAGATTTCAATTAGCTACCTCTTATGGAATTATATGCTCCTGATATTTTTGACCACGGTCTTGTATACGTGTTCTTGACGATTTAGAGAATTAGAATTCTTATTAATTGTAAGAGAATACCGTCCATTTCTACCAATGTAGATTAATTTTAATCTCGGTTTAACTTACTCTTTATCTCTTTCTAATTCTTAGAACTAAAAAAAGATAAAGAGTAAATTAAACCGAGATTAAAGTTAATCTACATTGGTGGAAATGGACATAAGTGATTGTCGACGGCCAGTAAAGTTATCGGCGATTTTGTTGATTGTCAGTAAATTACTGGCGCTCACATAATTATCGACATTAACTTCTAATAAAAATTTGCTTTGCGAATATTATAAGGTCTTGAAAGAATCGTAATTCCTAGAGAGAGAGAACTCCAAGTTTCAAAATTTCAATCGCAAAAATCTAAATCCATGAAAATTTACATTAGAATATAATCAAATAAAGGTAATAGAGATAAAAATTCTGATTGTAATTTCTAAAATTTTATTTACTGTAATTACTCTTATATATATATATATATATATATATATATATATATATATATAATATTTATCCTAATTTTTATATTTAATAAATATAAATTTATATATATATATATTTAATTCCTAATATCTCTTTTATCGCATATATAATAAATATTCGATAATTTTTTTTATAAATGTAACAATATATAGTACAATTTGTAATATCAAATAGTCAGAAATATATATATATATATATATAGTATAATAAATAAAAAGAAACTAAAATTGCATACATCTATAAATACATAAACATAAAAAAACATTAAAAAAATAAATGTTAAATTTACATATTTAACTCACTTTTTTCTTATTAGATTATTTTTGACATAATTATTTGGTATAGAAATTGCTATTAAATATAAATAATTCTGTGTGTGTTATTAAGGGGCTATTTTGGTTTGAAACGCTAAAAATTACGTGATTTTCAGGAATTTTTTAAAAAGAAATGAGAATATATATTAATATCGAAATTTTTTAGGTTTTATTTATATATAAAAGAGATATGTAAAAAATTGTTCGCGTGTCCATATATATCATATGTGAGGAGGTAGGCAATTATGGTACGCAAAACGTCATCAGAAATGTTTTCTTGTCGCGTTGACAAGATTCCGTTAGTTGTAGTAGCATGAAACAAAAAAGTCAAAGAAATTATTAAATTGTAAGAGTTACACTATTATTGGTACTAAAATATAGAGAAAAAATCGAAAATTGTTGAAACGGCAATGTTTTGAAAAAAAAGATGTCGATTTTCACTCACAAAAATTTTACTTATTTTTTTTATATAACAAAATAAAATAATCGTAAATCAAATATCCTAGTATCAGTAATGAAAGAACATATACTGAGTGGACACGCGAAATTTCAAGTCGATCGGACGATTAGTTTCCGAGATATTATGTCAACGCGGTTGAAAAATACTGTTTTGAGAAAAACGCGTTTAAAGTTTTAACTACGGTGAATAACTCCGTTATTTTACGTTATTTCTATGAATGGTTTTGGCAATATATTTTTAAGATTACTAACTTTACGAAAACGCAATAAAAAAAATCTATTTTCTTGACCCGACAAACCAGAATAACCCCTTAAATAAATCTAAAAAAATATTCCTTAAATACTACATAATTATCGTTATATCACATAATTCGTTCTAAGCACTTTGTCAAAGTGCTTTCGAAGTTCTTTCAAACTTCCAAAAACATTTTCTTTTGGCACTTTGCTCTCATCAATCTCATTATTATGCTTTATTAATAAAGCATTCCAACCGGCGTTTTTTGCGCCAAAATAATCGTTATCCACTCTGTCGCCGATATGCATCGCTTCTTGAGGCAATATTTCCTCTTCTTGAAGACTTTTCACCAATCTTAATGCCTCCTTAAATATTGGCAAGCTTGGCTTTTCTATACCAAAGTCGTACGAGGTCAAAACAAAAGCGAAATACTGACGAATTTGGACATCTTCCAGAATTGATTCTAATCGTTGATCAAAATTCGAGATAACTCCCAAGATGATATTCTTCTTTTGCAAGGAGTCGAGCAGATCAATGGTACCAGGGTACTTGTACCAGCATTTGCTGGTGCCATAACAGCTTATCAGGCTGTCAGCGACCTGGGGAGAATGATAAACGAGATCAAACCTGTTTGCATCAATAGTGAAACAATAGAAGCAATGGATTAATAAAAAATAAATATAACAGAAAGAAAAAAGTTAAGCAGGAAAGTTTATTTTAATAATAAAGTTTCAACTCTATTAAGTGATTTTACTTACGTAATTAAACTCAAATAATTTCAAATACAATTAAGTATTATCTTCATTATGTAATACAAATAATATTATAATTATACAAGTTATTACATTATTAATACAAGTTACAATATTATAATTACATTATTATATAGTTAAATAAATTATTACATAATTATACAAATATTATAATACTATAATTATTATACTATAGTATTCAATATTAAGCTCGTTCTACATTAGTCGCAAGTCGATCGCAAGCTTGTTGCGACAGCCAATCAGAAGCGTCAATAGTACCATTGACGCATCTGATTGGCTCAGCAACAGGCTTGCGATCGACTTGCGACTAATGTAGAACGGGCTTTATGGGCCATCTACAATGAGTCGCAGTCGTAAGAGTCGTAAGAAATTGACCAATCACAGTTCATTATTCTCCTTGCGATTGAAGAATATTGAACTGCGATTGGTCAATTTCTTACGAATCTTACGACTGCGACTCATTGTAGATGGTCCTTTATAGTTATACAGATTGTTACATTATTATTACATGATAATTATTTCATGATAACTGTATTACACTAAGTATGTAATACAAATAATGATTGTAGTAATATTATTTTCATAATTATCATTAATATTACTTTGTCCAACGTGTCCGTCGACACGGAGGCATGCTGCTCTCTAAACACATTATGTACGATCGTTCTCCACCAGTTGTTCCATCCCAATCCGGTGTGCTTGCCGTATATCGGGTGCTCCTTACTAAGCTGCGCGAAATTGCTTTTGAAACTTCGCGCCAATTTCCTTGGCTCGACAAGTAAACCGTACTGGGAGCCGATCTCGACGTAATGCTCTTCGAGCTTGGTCATCAGCAACGTACCGGTCACGTCGAAGGTCACGAGGCGCGGTCGAACACGATTGATCATATCCCTAATGAGTTTCGATGATCCTCAATGATCCTCAATGAATAATCGGACACTCGACGAAAGAGGGAACAGCCAGGTGTCAGGTGTGTTCGCGGCCGCGAAAATGTCACGCACGAAGACCGGCCGATGATGTCGACATCTGGCGAAGAGTAGAATTCAAACGTCGGTATGTTATCGACGGGGCGCTCTCAGGGCCGTGTAAAAGAAATCCAGGGCCCTTTCCAGTCGAACGTACCCGATACCTCGGATACACTTTGCAGAGGGAAATTTACAATTTTTTGTTTTTAGTTGCAAATATCTCGCAAATGTTAAGTACAATCTGCTTACCTACAGGCGTTCTTTTTTTACTACGCAAAAATAGATTTGAAAGATATAAAAGAGAAAAGTATAAATATAAAAAAGAAATATACAACATTGGCCAAAAGTATAAGGCACCTATTTTTTTTTATTTATCTATAATTCTTTCACCTATATTGTTTCCTATTGGTTACCGGCGTTATACACAAGTTTAAAGGGTTCATGAAACAAAGAATAATTCACAGCAAGTGCCATAAACCAATTTTTTAGCTTTCAGATAAATGAAAAAAATATAGGTGCCTTGTACTTTTGGCCAAGATTATATAGAGAGAAATATATATATTTTCTATATGTAAATATATAGAGAAAAATATAACGGAATTGAAAGAGAAACTAAGAGCCCGCAAGTTTACAAATAAACTGATTTATTACAAAGTTGTACATGGATATAAGGTGGCGTATTTCTTTCTTATTGTATATAAAAAGGACCGATCGTCCCGTCCGTTGCACAACATTCCGGCCAAAATTCGAAAAGATCCTTCCGGCCAACGAGAACCGACGAGATTATCGCCGAGGAGCGCGATATAATAATGGTAATATTAATAATATCCCCTATAAATGTACACAATATATAATATCCCTAGTTATACACAATGATTGGAATTATTTTATACATACATATATATACAAACGCGCTGTATATATATATGTAATAATAACCATAACGCGAGATAATAATCATATAATATATATATAATATAGATTTTTCTTGATCAAAAAGTTCACTCGTATCTTGTTTTATCAACCATCGCGCGTTATCTTTTTATTTTACTTCTTCTATAATTATTTTATTTCATTATTGACTTTACGTAAAAACTATGTAAGAAAGACGAGTGAATTTCTCGATCAACATAATATATTAATAATAATATATTAATTTTAATTACAGCAGTCGTCGCTTATGTGTAGTTAACGCGATTAATATTTGCACAAATGAAAAAATTAATTGAATAATCTCACCTCTATACACACACGCACATTTAGGGGTACCTATGTATTTATACATACATATCATTGTAAAAAACGTTACCCGCTAAATACATTGGTCAGTCTCACAATCGTTATTTTTCATGTTTATACGCGAAATTTTATTCTCAACTTTTGCTTAAATCTCTCACAAAAGCTTCCGGATTTTTAAAAAATTTGTAAAAATCTCGAGTTGAAAGATTTATCCTAAATGGAAAATACATGCCACAATATTTTTTCTTATAATATAAATATATTTATTACAAAATTATATGTGTAAATAAAATTCCTACATTGTTATTTTTCTTAAATTCCAAAATGCTATAACTCTAACAATAAGTCCGAGAAAATAGATAATTTAACTCAATACTTCATTGAGAACAAATTTATATATTAAAATTCAATTTACACAAGTAATCCAGTAAATATTTATTAAAATTTAATATTTAAACTACTGGATTTTAGGAAATAAATTTATTTCAGTAAATTTATTATGAATTTAAAATGTATAAAAAATTCATATAAAATAAATTTATCAAAATTTAAAATAGATTCTTTCTTTGTGATTGATTGATCAATAAGATAATTTAAACAATAATAAAAGTTTTCCAATTACTTCGAAGTCTCTTATATGAAATTCTTAATTTATATATATATATATATATATATATATATATATATATATATAACTTTTTCAACTCTTTATATATATACATTTTATATATTCATTATTTTCATATTTTAATTATTAAATTTTATAGTATAAAAGTAAAAAAGAAATCCCGAAACTTTTGCAAAGACACAAGAGATATACATCATACTGCACGTATTTTCCAATAGATCATTACTCGCTTAGATTCTCTGTCCTTAGATCGTTATCGATTAAATTGTAACACGCGAGAACACGCGCTTTAATTTAATTACAGCGAATATTTTATTATTACATATGTAAAATACGTATATTTTACAAAATTTATATAGAAAACGCATGTATCAAAAATTTTGAACACAATCCGGTTGTGTTTCCCTACGATTACGATAATATTTTGTATATCTAGTCTACATCATAATAAATTATCATTATAATAAGTAAATAAATGTACTAAAAAACACGTTATTCGAACTTGTTTCAAATATACTAAAGCATAAAACAGGTTCGATTAAAATAACTCATTTTTACAAAATAATTTAGTATATATAATTACTCATTATATTACAATAATTATTTATTATTTCGTTCGTTCAGGTTGATCTAAAAATTCTCTGATTAAAAATAAAACAAACATGCGCGGAATCTTTTGATCAACCTGATACAACCAGATTCGAAAGATTCTTTTTCTCGGCGATCATAAACGCCATTGTTGCGGGTGTTCTCGCGAATTAATTCTTAATTATATATGAAAGTAAAAAAAAAATTAATGTTTACCATCTTGAGATGCCAATAATTTGTTGATAAAGTAATAAGAATTGGCGCAAATTCATGAACGATGTCTCGGCGATATCAATATCGACGGATGGACTACTGACAAGGAGCTGATTTACATTAGGATCTTCAGACATTGTAATTTATAAAATTTCTAAGTGAATAGCTTTTTAGAACTGCGAAATCATGATGCACAAATAACATTTTTACAATAACTTCCAAGAATAATTGTAACTTTTAATCATAAAACTGCATTTTAAATTACTTCAAGATTGTAAAAGTTTATTTTTGCTGTACAACTGCATACGTTATACAATAATTTTATAGTGTAAGAAACTGCAGTTTTATACAATTTGCACTTCAATTTTGTAATATAATATTAAATAACTTCGTTGATCTTTTGCTCCTTTTGCAGTTGTCTCCGTGATATATATATGTATATATAATTTTATAGCTTCATTGTATTTTTACCATGTGTTTGTATGTTTTGTATTTTTTTCATGTATCATCTTATACATTCTATTGTAAATTTTTGTATCATGTACTTGTGTATATTTATACAATATCATATATCTTTATATATATATATATTCTCTGATAAATAAAATTTGAATTTACAATCTAATCGTTTTTCCTCCATTTCTCTAAAACTCGGGTATTTTTTCGTAAATATTCGAATATTTTTCTGTTATATTGATACGCCATTTATCACACCACATTTGAATGTGAAAACATTTTACAATTCTTAAAAATTTAATATCGTTGATAAAATTTGTTTGAATGAATATTAATATATTAACCAACAATTGATATCAATTAATTAATATCGGTATCATTATATGTTAATGTTTTAAAAATATTAATTAATTAATACCAATCTAATAGATAATATCAATAATAGATCACTTAAGGACATGAGAAATAAATAATTTTCACGATATATTGCCAGCCATTGCAATTCCCGTTATCTTTCATTGATAACCGCATTTATTTTCTGGCAGTGTTAAAAAAATCACGAAGTAAAGATCACTGATCCATATAAAAATATATGTGCATACAATATACGTATAAATTTACATAAAAAAGAAATATTATGTTTAATAGCGAAAATAAGTCGACTTATGAAATAAATAAATAAAAGAAACTATTTGTTTTGTAATCTAGACGGAATCATAGTACTCGCTTTCTAAGTTTTGTCGAACTTTTTAACTTCATAAATACGTTAAATGCTAAATTTAATTCAAATATAAATTTAGATTTAAATATCTATAACAAATATTTAATGCTAAATTTAATTTAAATAAAAATTTGTATTTATATCTTTCTTGCTATATGATCCAGCCTCGATCGTCGCATATATTAATTACGATAAATCATAATAAGAGAAAAAAATAATAATTATCAGTATATCTCACAATAAAGAGAAATGATAGAGATCATACAAGAAATGTACAAATGTGATCTATCATGGGAAAAGGCGATTAGCGTTATCCTTTGATAGATCCGACTTTTCGATGTTTGATTATGAAAAAACTGTTATCGCTTCCTGTTATGTTATGTTATTATACGATTGTCGGTGAGCCTTCGCAAGTATGATGGGCAATTTAAACGAGCTTTTCCCCGATTTTCTCGGCAATATTTCGCGATTCAATGGTGGATCCATAATTTTAAATAAAAAATTTGATTTTCATAAATTTTGAACATGAATAATTATGCATAATCGTCGGCCATTATATATAATCTTCAGTTTAATATCAATTTCATATTTTTGTATCTTTATAATTTAAATCTTAATGTATAATTTTATTTAATTTTATCAAATTTAGTTTAATTTACTTTAATATTCTGATTTTATCTTTTATTAATTTTAAAACGAGATTACTCTTTTGGATCCACCATAGTAATCACCAAATCCCAGTAATTTTAATTTTGATTATTGTACTCAAAAGAATTTTACGAGCAGCTCTAGGTTTCGATTCTTGTTGAATAAAATAGAAAATAATGACTCGCTTAGCGCTGGACGGGTTCGACAATATATATATTGCACATTTCATTCTTATTATGCCATCACATCAGATCCAACTTTTAAGCAAGCCTAGAGTCATTACGTTTTTCTTTTTTTTTTAAGTATAATGATTTATGAATCCGTGATCTCCTTTGCATCCAGATAATGAAAATATATTATGATTTTGAATACTTGGGTTATTTTATATCACCGAATATGCGATGTGTCGCATATTTAAAAAAATAATAAGGTAGAATCTTTGATACACGCGTAGAAAATTGTTAATTCCGCGAATTCTCAGGTCAATTTTTGATTTAATTATAATCCTCGCATTGCATAGATTCTCGGTTACACGGATACATAAATCCTACTTTTAATAGATCTCATGTCGATCATTCTTTTTTTCTCGAATCGTACAAGAATTTTGTTAAATGGCCGTTTTTCTTTTCTTTTTGTGCGTGTAATAACGGAAAGAATTCTGAAAACAACCCCACGATCACAGTTGCGGCTTGTTCTCAGCAGGTACTCGGCTTGTACATCTTTTTAGCCCGTTTTTCCTTCGTGTGTTTAGCGCTAAAGAAAATGGTCGAAAATGATTAAATAATTTATTATATCAAACAATCGTTTCCGACCATCTTCCTTTCTTTGTCCAATAAAAACTCATGTCTCTCAATTTTTACATGGGCTTAAACACTAGCAGAACACTTATTATTTTATAGATTTCGAAATTAATTTGGAGTCCTTCACTTTTGTTGTCAGAAAAATCGACTCCAAATTGGTAAGAATTCATCCATTAACAATGAAAAAAGAGCCGTGAACGTCCCATATAAAATGAGAATTGAACAAACTCTGCGCTAAACGTGCGATCGAAGCATGCCCATCTCTTCTTTGTTAACTAGGAACTAACAGTTTTTACTTATTTATTCCTCTCTCCCTTTCCTCTTTTTTTCTATAGAAATGTTTCTGTATAAGTATCATATTCTCTAAAATTATCTATCAAACAAAGATTCGCTGGTCCAGTTTGCCAATCTGATTGCCACTTTCAATTCTTCTATCTAGATCTTTCATTTTTCTACTAATACTGTCTAAATACAGACTAAACACAGACTTTATCAGTCGCCCCGCTGTACAATTGTTTGCATTTATTTATTGCTATCGATCTGGGTCGTCGATGTGACCGCTATTAATTAGATAATTTACGTCATGGAGCATCGTGACCTGGAAGGAAATGCAAGAAATTTCCGCTTTTTTTCCTTGCTTTCTCTTTTTTGGACCCAGACGAGAATCGATTGGCAGCTTGGAACTTATATAAGGTGTTCTGCAACAACCATCAGATGCCCTTTCAAAAAAATCCGCTTTTTGTTGTCGATTCAGTTTTCTTTCAGTAACGATGTTAAAATATTCCAATTCTTTACTCAATATATTTTGTAATTGAGCCAATTAATAAATCGTTACACATGAAGTTTCATTTTCGTATCAAATTTTAGATAATTTAAAGAGCAAATAGAAAGAAAAAAATTCAGTAATGTTTTTAACGATTCTCAGAAGTTACTTCCTCTTGTAATCACATATTTATTGAATACGAGAAATTCAAGACACATCGGAATGTAAGAATATTAAAAATTTTTTAAATTTAAGGCTGCGTTCGACGAGCACACTTTTAGCGCTATGAGCGTGCTCTGTCCTTGTTCAACTTTCAATAGATGACAAAGATAGAACGACGCTGTTAGCGCTAATAGCATCTCCCCGAACGCAGCCTTAGAAAAATGTTCCATAAAACTTGAAACTTTCGACATTTTACATGTAAAAGTAAATATTAATATTTCGTTACTTTATCGTGACTTTTTTGATATTATCTTTAGTTGTCTCAGCACACCTTATGTATGTTTTTCCCCTTAAGCGGTGGCACTTGACGTGTTAAAAAAGCGAGTACGTAAACCGCCAGCTCGGACCGCTATTCGGCATAAGAAATCTGAGCGTCTCTTACTTTACAATATCATCACAGAACTTTGATGTGTTTATATTGCTTAATATAAGACTTAAAAATTATCGGCTCGAGAAATGGCGGTTTACGTCAGTCCATCGCTGTAATTAATTCTAATTATTTTTAGTATAATAAATTGCATCCAAATGGCATTTAAACCTCCGAAGTGAAGGTTCGAAACCTTTCAGAGCCACTTTGCTGCCCGGGGATAGTGTACTTAATTAACTTCAGCTTATATCTATTCTTATATACAGGGTGACGCATTCATACTGCAACAAATTACTATATCTTGTGCGAGATGTATTGATTTAAAAAAAAAAAATGTTTTCAATAAAAAGAAAGTGTACAAATTTCGAGGGACATGTTTTGAACACTGTTCATAAATGATCTCACTTTTGAGAGAGACAAATTTCTCATCATTGCTAAGTATTCCTTTTACGTATTTTGAAATATGTTGATTATATAAAACATCTCCCTTAAAATTCTAGAAAAAAATATCTTTTCTAAAGAAATAACTTTTTTATATTATTATTATTTAATCATCCTCATGTATTAACACAATGCATAATAATATAATGCAAAATAATTTAAACGTCAAGTAAACCAGGACTTTTAAAACCCCTAAGGGTTTTTAAAGGAGTAAAATTTGAATATTCTCCATGAGGAAAAATCGTCTCTAAATTGAAATTCAAAAGATATTTTAAGATTTAAAAGAATCAGAGGAAGTAAATACTGCAAGAATCGAATATCAAAAATTTACTTTATGTATCATGGAAATAAAAATTTTGAAGTTTTTCACCGAGGGAAAATTCTGTAGATTGAAAATTCTATTGAAAACGGCAATAAAAAAATTATCTATAAGACACCCTGTATACGTATGTACATATTCTATGCGTGTGTGTCTTCATAAGTAAAGGAATAAATTAACCCTCTATAAAGGGCCGACATTAATTGGAGACCGACTGAAGTGACTGATTAGTAACGTTGACAGATTGTAAGGTTTTGCAACTTGATAACTGATCAAGTTCGATGGGTCTTACAGTTTCCTCTATCATTTTCACATCTGCCTGAACTTGGACATTCTTCGCTATTTTGCTCTCACCCTGATTGGAGGACTCGTCGTAACCGGAATCGGACGAAGAGTCGCTATCGGTTTTCGTTTGTTTCGAACTTGTTTCCGGACTTGATGATGGCGATTCAACGCTATGAACAGGGCTGGTGGATGCAGAACTGTGAGTGGGACTGGCGACTGTCAAAGAAGTAATAATCTGCCGCCTGGGAAGATGTACGCAAGGTTTCATGCTAGACGGATACATTATGATCTCACCATTGACGCCTCTAAAAATGCTGCCGCAGCAAATAATTTCTCTGTATAAAACAAAAAATATATATATAATAAATGCAAATAGAAATATGTGCAAGAAATATTCGAGAGAGATACATATATCTCTATAAAAAATATCTAAAGTAGTGAATGTATAAATTTATATGTAATAAATAGAAATATCTATCGAGTCATCCTCTTATATCTATATATATGCATATAAAATATATTCTCATAAAATATTCGTACAAAATTTATAAAATTCAAATTCTTAAAATTCATTAAGCCTTGTTTAAATACTTAATTTTTTTAAAATTCTTTAAGAATTTTTTTTAAAGTTAATTTCTAAAATTGTTAAATAAAAATTTCTTAAAACTTAGGAAATTTTTCTTATATCTTAATAACTAATAAAAATTATACAATTTTATATAATATTACCTTTTGTAATAAGTTAAATCTAAGAAATTAATATCATCGTCATTTATGTCTTGATCTTGAACAAGATCTAATTGTTTTTCATTAGAGCCAATGTCATCATCGTCATCCGAAATGCTTTCCGATCTGCTTGAAGCTTTACCGTCTGTCAAGTTATAATCTTCTACAATATCAAAAAATAAAGAATGTTAATATATTTATTAAATATTACCAATAATATACTATTAAGATATGAATTTCTATTTTTTAATTTTTTATTATATTTTCTAAGTGCTGAATCATATGTTAAATTACAAATAATTAATACAACCAATAAATACAAAATTTAAACACAATTTTGTATTTAATTTAACTAACCTATCAAATCATCGCTTATCGATGGACTTTGTTCTCGATCTGCTTCCGTTTTTACATAAACATGTTTCTTCTTAGCAAGTTTGTCAGGTTTATCTTTAAGTTTCCTTTTATTTTTTGCTTTAAATTTTGTTAGCGATTTAATACCAGGACCAGCACGTGCATCCACAACCTGCAAAAATAATTGTTTTTAAGAAAAATTTGCAATTAATGTTAATATAATAGTTCAAAAATAATATTAAATATTAAATATCTTTATGCTTAAGCAGTCACTTGTCAAGCAAACGATCTGGGATCTTATCACCCTTCTATATAAGGAGGTCCACAATTTAAAATAGAAAAAAATATTTGTTTCTACTATAATAAAGACAAAAATCAAAAGCAAGAACCAATTCAAAAGTAACTGGATAAATAAATTGCGATACTTATACTATACTTGATCAAAATAACAAAAATAAGATCATCAAATACTGACATGTCTCCAGTTGCGATCGTTTCCCGGAGGCAGCTTCTTAAATCGCTTTACTAGAAGCACACACGCATTACATATCTCTCCACTACGCCTTTCGTCGAGTTGAAAACATAGCATAAAGTCATCCTCGTATTTCTTACTATCTGTGAATCTCGAACTGTAAAAGAATTTATTATATTAAAGTTTATAGTATAAAATATGTATAATTATATACATCTATATGTGTACAATAATAAAATATATGTATAATATTGTAATGTCATCAATATGTCATGATACTAACTCATACTAAATAGTATTTGCATTATATAGAGCTTCATTACCAACATAAATTATAATAATTTAAAATAAAAATTAATAACTATACACTACATAATTACGAATTTATTTTTATTGTATACTATATGTACATAAATATTTAATGATATCTTTACCTGCTAGATTTGGCTTTGCAAATGCAGCAGCCTGTACTAGATCGATACACCTTTGGTTTGTGAAAACTGAACATCCTGCTCACTGTGTAAGTCACTATCGTTTCTGTAATTTAATATACATATATATTGTAACATAATTTCATACCAATAGAAACTTATAGATAGAATATTACATCTTTCATATTGCATATAAAAATAATTTTAATTATTATATATATATAATAAATATATATAATTAATTATTATTATATATATATATATAAATACACAATATTCTTTGAAAACTATTTTTATTTCTGAGATTTGGGATACTTAAATTTTTTAATACTAAAAATTTTAAAGTATATGTTCATGAGAATTAAAATGTATGCAAAAAAACGCAAAATGATTCACAGAAATAAAATTTTTATAAATCCCACAAACAGTAGTACACAAATATTTTAAAAATTGAAACAAAAATAAATTCAAAAATTATTGCAAATAAAAATATACTTGTGCAAATCATGGAAAATGAGATTCAATGTAAGAAAATTTACAAAAATATTGCATGTGGGGAAATATCACATGGTATAAACATGGATGCCATGAAATTGCAGTAAATGCAAAACCAAGATGGACATGTGTGCCTGAAGTATGTAACGAAAGATAATCGACGAAATACACAGAAAAGAATTATAATGCGTATAAAAATAAGATAAATTAATAATAAAATTATATTAAGAGATAAAATATATAAGATTTTATAAAAATCAAAACTGCTCATAAATGTAAAATGAAAATGTAATAGAATTTACATGTATTTTACGCGGTATCGGACGTATGCCATGAAATTGCACGGTATGCTAAATTAAGATTGATACTTGAAGTTGGACATGCCTGAAGTAATAACACAGACGTGGATAAAGTGTCCAAAAAGTATGGTCGTCGCGAAAGTAACATTAAATGTGTGTCACGATGATCGCTGATTTTATCGAGCACGTTCGCGGCTGCTAGCTTCATGTTTCGTCGAGGAATCACAAAATCGAGATGCGAAGATCCCGAAATTAATGAATGGGAGCGATGTCGACGAAAAACACTGTTGCCAAATGTATCAAAAGCGGCGCCGAATATTTTTCTTTTTGCAAAATGAAGATATCTCTTCTCTTAGCGATATCACTTTCCTAATTGCCCTTTTTTCAGAATTAACACGAGACGAGTTGTCCAGAGTGAAAGGCACCGTCGCCGAATGTGTCAAAAGTGACGCCGTTTCAATTCGGCTGCTTGGTCCCTTCCCAAAATGGGTCTCCGCCCTCCCTTCAGGACTCTTTCGCCCCCCCCAAACCCCGGTTTTCCAGAGTCGACACCGTCGGTGTCACAATCGGGGGGGAGAAAAAAGAGCCACCGTCGTCGAACGTGTTGTCAACAGCAACGCCGACAATTCGATTCGGCCACTTGTTCCTTCAAAATGGAAGAGAAAATCCGGTCTCCCTCTTTTTCTCCCGCGGCAGAGAGCTTCGCTCGAACGCCCGGCCCCTCTCCGGATTATTCGCGAACTTTTTAATCGCGGTGATCTTCGCGCGCGCGACTGTTTCTCAAAAAGAACCGTAACTGCGGCGCCCGTTCGTGACGACATTCAGATTTCAGACTCGCCGTGACGCGCGCACGAGGACGTGCGAGAAGCGTGGCTCTACGCGCTACGCTACGCTACGCGCGCGCCGGGATTCGGGAAGCGTCACCAAGCGGCGTGCGCATGCGCATGCGCGCGCCTTCTCTCCTCCCCCGCGCGACCGCCGCTCGTGATGTTTCGTCGTCCAAACATCTTCCTCCCGTCCTTCCCCGTTCATGAAGTCCCCTTCGACGTCATGCGCGACTCGCGAGTCGAACTTCGCCTCACTTCGCTCCACTTCGCTCCGCGCGAGCGCGTCGCCGAATTCTCTCTTCTCCCTCCCCTCTCCACCCTGTACCGCTTCTTCATCCTGAATGGTCTCACTTATCACGGTAATCTTCTACTAAGTTCACTTCGCGCAAGCCACGCGATTGAATTTGACAGAATGAAGTTGTCTTTTCTGCTAAACTTCACTCTGCACGCTTCCGCGGCGTGAAGTTGGATGCGAATCTGGAAGGATCAGGATTTTACCTGTTTCATATCTCATCGTAAATATCAATTTATTTAATATCATACTCCTAGAATCTAGTAAGTCATCGTCAGTCACTCATTAGACACGCAAACGGATTTCACTTAGAAATTCTTATTTATTAAATTCTCTATTTATATATTGACGTTTATACGATTCGGCGACGATCGCTCTTCCATTTTTTCCTAATCTCTGTCAGAACATTTCCAGCATCGTCATTTGAGAGAAGTATCGGCGATCGGAGGCTGCGTGACACGTAGAAACATTTTCTTAGTCGCTCTTGGCGAATCTGTACAAAGTAATTCGTTCATTCTCATTCGTATCATGTAGTTATTATTCGCCAGACAGTTTTCTGGCTCTCGCGAGATTCTTGTTTACCGAATTTCAAAAGCGGGTCAGCAACGTCACCGAGCGGCCGGCCAATGGGCAGAGAGGCCGAGCGGAGGTTGTGGCCGAATCCGCGATCTCGATTGGCCGACGGCGGGAGAGCGAGAGAGACGGTGTTATGCACCCGCAGAAAACTCGTTCTCCTTCGGAATCGCTCTCGACTATGTGCACGTGCACTCGTTCACATATCCCTCGCTAATGAAACACTTTCGAATGACAAGGTTAGAGCATCGAGCACCCGCAAATATGTAATGGGACGATTTGGTTCCATAATCAAATTTCTCTCACACTCTGATGTGTATCGATCTGTAAAACGTGGTTTCGTTGATGTCAATTTTATATGTTAAGTATAAATAAATATGTTATTTATCTGTCAAAATTCTTCTTGGAAAATCCCGACAGGATTAGCTTCAGGTTCGCCAAAACGCCGATTCGCTACTGTTCAAAAAAGATAGAAAAAAAAAACAATCGGCAATTGTCCGAATAAATAGCATCATTTAGAGGAATTTAGTCCAAATCAATTCGACCTCGTCGTGAAAATGAGCAAAATAAAATACGTACTTTTCGGAGGGCTTGTTTACAGCGAGTTGTACCCATGTATTTTCGATCGTTAAGCAAGGTTAGCGCCGATCTCTCGAAGGCCAAGTGGTACCGATGCAATTAACACGATTGCAACGTATCTCACTGTGAGATAAGACAATCGCGAGTTACTAATTGATAGCTACAGTCCATCTTGTTGTTTACTCCAATCTCAGATTCGCGATCGTGTCTTCCAGATGTTGCAATGACATTTATTTAAAATAATATCGTTTTTGCCTTCATTGTTTTATTTTTTAAATATCGTATTTGTATTTTCAATTCTTCGATCCAATCCAATTTCATTCATATTTGTTACGGCGACTTCAACCATCACGTACGTAGACGATCCCCATGAATCCCCATGTTTTGTATATCTCCGAGTCCAAAGCTTTCGTTGCACGACAAATTTCGTCGGGAAGAAATATGGGGGATCGTGTAAATAAATAAAAAGGCGACGTTATTTCGAGAACGCGCCGCGCCTCGCATAATAATCCGCACGTTGCACTCTGTTTTGTGCTTTGTGCTATTTTTAGCCCACCCGTGTTTTGTCGACACGCCACCGCTGTTTTCTACATTGCGCTCTTCATCTCTCTTCTTTCTCTTGCTCATCTCTTTTTGTTTCTGCCGATTTGCCTTTGTTGATTTCAAGCCCTTGTATCGAATTAACCTTGGTGTTCCATCTTACGATTCACAGATTGAATCTCCGAAGTTTCGGTTCGGACTGTAATGTTTACGAAGAATTAAAATCGAAGTATATCCACGTGCGTAGTGAAGTTGATTCTGTATACTCGTGATCATAAACAATTATTGGGGGAATTATGATAATTATTACAATATGATGTGAAATACGCGATTTTCTCTCCTTACAATTTTTGAAATTTAAAAAAATTAGAAAAATGAAATATAAATTTGAAAGAAGAGAATGGGCACTGTGTCCCGAAAGAGGCGAACGTTCATAAAGGAAAGGAAAATTAGTTTTATCACTTAACTCGATCGAAAAAAATTATAAATTATAATGAAGTTCAATGTTCTCTGAATCTGACTCTATTCAACTGTTCATTCTAAGAGCCATTTTAAATCAAGAATCCATAAAAGAATATACAGTTTTTTTTTTCATTCTGATTAAGATAAATCCGAGAGCTTCAATGTTTCTAAGCAAAATCGTCGATATACATGTTCGGAGTTTTCTACAAAAAAAAAAAAGAAAAAAGATCGACGTATCGTATCTCGTAACACTTTTATAACACCTCGCGAATTGTTAAATCTCTCGTGAAAAGGGCCGTCGGCGTAACGTTCGGTGTCCGTGCGTGTGTACGAGAAAAAAAAATGCTAATGCGCTTTCCCCTCATTGCACACGGTAGACGACGCGCAACAGGACGCCGAAAGGGGGCGAAGGGAACGCGCAAGATGACGTGCAAGAGCGCGACCGCGACATGGCGCGTGGCGGCCGCCATCGTGGCCATCCCCTTCCTCCCCCCCCTCCCTTTTCCAGCCACATGATGGGCAACGCGTCTAACTTCATGTCGATGTCACGCTTATTGTGCGAGTGTCGATAGTCTCGTTCATCGCGGATCGGCAAACTTCGGAGTTCAGGAGAACAGAATATAATATTGATGATGTTTATGATTAATCTCTAAACACGTTGAAAAAAAAATGAGGATAACATGCAAAGAGAAATGAGCCGTCCGGCAAGAGCATTGAGCATTGAGCAGCAGGTATGCCAGCCCGTGAGTGTCGAGATCTTGCACGCGAAGCGAAAAACAAATCTCGATGAGCTGCAAGATGAACGGTCCATTTTGCGGGGCCACCGAGCATATTGCGCGCGTAAAGGGAATAGATATATAGGTGGTTAAGCAGGTTAGGGTCAGGTTGGGTTAGGTTACGTTAAGGTTGACATCCAGACGAGGTTTGTTCTTTTTAGCTGCGCAAACTGGAAGTTGCATTTTTTCAAATTTTACACAACGAGATAAATCAAGACGAAGCTGTCAAGCGTCACGTTTCTCTGAAGGGAAGAGAGATAGATTCGGCGAACGCGAAGTCGAGGGTCGGTTAAAATAAACAGACGCGAAGTTGCCATGACTGGGGGGGCCAGCCGTATGATAACGGCGGCAGCGACGGCGGCGCGCGCCATGACAGGTGATACCTGCGACGCTTACGCGCGGCACGGGATACAACACGACGTGCGATTACGTTGCAAACAACCGCGAAAACGGTGGTCCGCGCGCGAATCGCGCGCCGGACGCCGCGCGACGCGACGACGACGTGGGAAAATCGGCGCGACAGTCAGCGCGGACGGGAAAGCTGCGTCGCGGGGACCGCGAGGAAAAATCACGGGAGACAGTTTATCCGCGGCGAACTTCGCGTGACAGAAGGAAAGCCGCGCGCGACGGGCGTCGCGGAGCCTCGGTGACAGCGGCGTACCGCGTGAAGTTGCCGCGGCGAGACGAGCAACGCGAAGGCAGCCGCGGCGACGACCGCCGCCGCAGCCGCCGCCGCGAACATATTTGCCAGTCGCGCGGCGCGTATTGACACGTGACACTTCCGCACTCGGCGACAATTTCACGCGACGCGTCACCGCGGCCGCGTACACGCTGCGATTCCGCGGACTTTCCGTTAATAAAACGGTGCGATAGTATTAAGCACTTACCTCGAGCCGTGAGACAGGTGACGGCGGCCGGACACTTTTGAGACGGTTTCGCTCTGCGCACGCTCTTCGCGCTGCGCACGTATGTGGGCTGCCAACAGCGCGGGGAAAAACTGTCGGCTCCCGCACGCGGCAACGCTAGGGAATAACACGTCTCGCGCGTCGGCCAATCGGCGTTTGGTTTTTCCGGAAATAACGTGCTTTGCGAAAGATGATTGGCTGCGATGTCGCACAGGGCTGCCTGCGCTGTGCGACGCGGATTTAAGGATTCTGTGCGCAAAGCTGAAGTTTTGGTGTTGCAGAGCTGCCAACAGATATTTCTCTTAATAACAAATGCAGTTTTTAAATGATGCAGTTTGGATGTCAAGTTATAAAATATTAAATAAATAAATAATATAGCTTTGAATAATTAGACATAAGGCGTTAGGAAGTATTAATGACATCGATTGTAATTTTTAACTTTACTCGGTCAATGAAATACTTAAACTATATATTGTTTATTGAATTACTTTATTTTAAAATTTATCTTAATTATTTTGTTCAATAATAGTTATGTAAAAAAGATTATCTAGGGGTCGAGAAACATAAATTGATCTAATTAGACAAAAATAAGAATATGCGAAAACATGTTAGTATTTATTACATTAGAACCAAATAGTTTTTATTTCAATTGCAACTATTAAATATACATTCTCTGTAATAAAATATAACTTTTTTTTTTCAGAATAAATTATTAAAAACGATTATTTCTGACAGAGTTTGCCTGAAACTTTTGAACAGCATTTTCTACTATGTACGTTAACAATTTGTCAATCATCAGCTTCATCTGCCATCTAGGACTGTATGGTACGTCATCCAATACTTCTTTGTACAAAGTACCCTGCGATGTCATATGATACACCGATTGCAATGTAATTTGCGGTTTCTCTTTCGGAAACGTTGATGGAAGATTAAAGTGTATGATGAAGTGGAAGTCTCGGTGTTCCAGCAAAATAGAAATCCAATTAAACTCTATAGCATCGTATTCCAGTATGCTACCACGCTGTAATACCATTAGAACCGCGATAAACTCCTTTCTGCTTGCGAAACATTGAACTATATTGTTTATCTGCAACAGAAAGTATGTATATATATTTTTTTGCGAATTGTGCAATCTTGTAAAATGCGGGTATTTGAAATTATATGCACCTTCTCTTCTATAAATTTTATCACTTCGGGAACATAATCCATTAGATATTTGTTGGGCGGTAATGGTGGAATATGCAACGATTCCGGCCCACCGAAAGCATCCTCCAAAGTTTTCGATAGGTAAAGTTGCGGCAAAATGCGATTCCAATCTGGACCATAAAATGTGATTAGAAGCATTGCTTCGTCATTCTGCGATTTATTAGCGCGTGGAGGTAATCGAGAATAATCCATGGCTATGCGAATTAGAAATCTTGCTTCCATAGGCTTCGATCCTAGTGGTACTATCATCACTTCTATATCTTCTTTACGTATCTCTGTTTCGCCAACGAGTGTGCTGTATTCAAGTTGCAATCGATCTCCCTGTTTTCCAAGTAACTGTATCTGAAAGTAAAAAAAAAACAGTTTTCATTTATATATACTTGAATATTCCAACTTTTAGATCCTACAGAATATATTATGCATCAAATTCATCAAGGGGTTTGCATGCTATGCAATAGTTAACAAGAGCTACAATGACAATTATTGTTTACCTGATGTTCCTTGTAATACAATAACAATTCGATTAGTACATTGAGCAGTGCATCGGTATCATTAGGATTCCATTTAACAAGACTAGGTACCCAAGTAGATAAAGTATCAATATCTGGGTCCATTAAAAAACTCTGGTCATTGAATATAAAGTCCGGGCCCATTTCTGGGCATTGGGAATCGAACAATACATTCCATACAAGGTGCTCCCCAGCATAGGGAATGGATAACTTGAAACAATCATTTTTGTTCCTGTCGCAACTCGACGACACCGAATCCAATTTTATCGGACCGTAATATACACCTTAAGAAAATGCAATATATCCATAACAGAAAGACACCAATTTTATTATCAATTGCAAACAAAAAATAAAAGTTAACGATAAATAAATCTTACCCAGTCTCTTGGTTTGCAAAACACGCTTCAAGAGTGGCTCTATGTACGAGTCTATGGTGCTCAACAAAGGATGTTGTTGATTTAGCATCTTATTGTCAAAGCTGGAGGAACTACAATCGCATAATCAAGATGAGTAGAAGAAATCAATTTTCTGTTACTTTAAATCGATTTTAAATTAAGCAGCTTTTATCTGGCAGTATTCTGTATACGGTCGAAATGATTTCTGTTATGTATCATCCCCTTTCAAAGAACTGATATTTAGCTTCTGTAGTTTAATGTTTTTCGAACTTCATATATTGATGTTCCAATCAGTGACTACTGAGAGCTGATGAGAAGCGCGAAATGTTATCTCTCCAACGACTCCAACGAAGCTTATATATACATATGTATATAATATAGTGAACAATGGAGTTATTTATCAATTTTTAATCGGTGCGGCGGTTTCGGCTATTTTGACGTTAATTTAGGTTAACGTTAACTTCAAACCAGTTCGTTATGCCTTTTTTTCTTGCTTTGTGTTT
>NJRP01000031.1:3675-24391 GCA_003063835.1 Aphaenogaster floridana
TTTAATTTTAATAAATGCTAAAGCATCTATTATATCTGTCTCTTATACACATCTAGATGTGTATAAGAGACAGGCACACCTCTACGTTAAAGGTGATAAACGGACAGGATTACAGTTTGAAAATTATCACTGACAAGATCTTTTCTTGCGTTAAGAGACAGTTGCGAGTTCTTTTTGCGTGGCGCTAATTTAATATATACATATATATATGCAGCGATGCAAGTGCCGCGTGTCACTCGTCTAAATATAATTCTCCAGACGTGTCATAAGTATGCTGGAGGGATGTATTTCGCGAAACGTGCGGGAGTAACGATTCCGCATCAATAAACATTCTGAAACGCGTGAAAGCTGACATCACCTATCTTTCTATTTTTATCAGCATGCCGATGCTCATAGCTTCCTTATAAGTCGGTTGCATCACGCATGAAATCAGCATGCGATCAATTCGCCACCGTGCCAATAATGACGACGAGTCGGTCGACAGCATACCGTCTTGTGTACTTAGCAATCCGATAAAGTGAACAGGTACTTAAAGTATTCACGACTTGCTGGTCGGTCGACCTAAATTTCGAGTTTGCTGCTTCAGTCACCGAGGTCAAATAGTGTCAACGCGATAGATGATGAGCCGCCGTTGCTGCGTCGACAATAATTCTACGAGCGAGTAAAACTGTCAACAGATCAACGACTGTTGCTCCACTTAATGTATTATAAATTGCGAAAGTATTCTAACAATGTGTCATAGACCGCGTAACGAATAATTGAGGATCTCCAAGGCAAAGTGACATTCGCGCGAAGTCTCTCCTCCGCTGAGATAAATTTTGCCCGGAATACAGATAAACCATATCGTGGAATAAATATGTTTATTTTAATTATCAAAGAAGTCACATATCTCTCAGTTTGTTTCTGAATAATTATCAATGATTTTTCGGTACAATAAGAGATATTTCGCGCGAGTAACCTTTAATGATTTTGGACGATTCTAATTCAAATGTATGATTAAGTAAGCAAAGAAAGATACAGATTACAGATGCGATATAAGTAATTAATGCCCAATATTGCGTACACAATACGTTTGGTGCATTTTAAGAATCGTTAATCACATGTATGTATGTCAGATTGCAAATATATGTACACATGTTGATATAAAGTATGTACACATTATTTATCATTTTTCAATTTAGCTTGATTATCATGATTGTCTAATTCACGTATTTGCATACAGAACGCGAAAATTTAAGAAAATCTAAGAAGTTTTCTTCGATTTTCACCGGCTATGATATGATAAAAAATTATTGGTTTATTAAAAGACGACTTCCGGGAAAATGTTAATTAAATATGATAACATTGATAACACATTTGACAGCTCATATGTCAATTTATCGGATTGTAATATTATATTAGTTAACATGACATACATTTAAATTCTCTAATTTTACATTGAATATATTACATAATAAAGTATTTCTCTTAAAATATTTTAAGATTTGTTAAATTTCTCCCAAAAGGTTTATTAATTATAATGATTGATAATAATGTTGCAGACGAGCGAGAAGATGTGCAAAAGAAGACGTTCGCCAAATGGATAAATTCGCAGCTTCTCAAGGTAAAGGATCTTGTTCGGTCCAATTACCTGTTCGCGTGTTATTATACACACTCCATTTATTCGCGGGGCTGTATCGCATGCACGACGGTATTCGAGGAGTTTCGCTCTTAAATCTCTCCATGCGTGAAACGTAATAAGTATCTGCTTGTTACGCGTGTTCATACTTTTGCGTTCGTTATCTCCTAACGCGATATAATAGCTAGTCGAGGGATGCTTCCAGCGAGGAAAGAACGCGAGACGGATGTTTAATCTGCTTTATTTTCCGTAGAATCATCACGAGCCGATCAGCGATCTGTTCATCGACTTACGGGATGGAAATCGCTTGCTGTCACTCCTGGAAGTGCTCACTTCTAAGACTTATGTAAGTATGCCGCATGCCTATCTGCACACCGCGATAATCGCTTAGCGCAGCTTAGCGGCGATCCGTGATCTCGCGCGAGTTTTTTCCGTGTCGGCGATAGACTGTGGAAAGCGCGAAGGCGATCGTTAGAACATCTCTTGGCCGACGGCGCTTCCTAATAAAATTATTCCTCATGCATTCCGCGTCGGCACACTCGCGTACGCCGTGGCGAATTGCGAGCAGGTGCGCGTGCATCGGGAGATATTTGCATAAGAGTGCACGATTACGAATGCGCGGTAGGCGTAAGAATGTTCCATTCCCGAGATATAATACCGTGTCACGGCATTAGCATTGCCCCACGCAGGTGTTCGCTTTCATCGTTGAAATTTATTTTGCACAATGGCCCGTATAGAATTAGAACGCTTTATGCTAAAACAAGTCGAGCGAGCTCCAGGTATAATTGTGTTTTTTTTTTAAAGCGAAGATAATATAATAGCGGAGATATTTCTTTTACAGAAGAGAGAACGCGGTCGGATGCGAGTGCATCATCTCAATAATGTTAATAAAGCATTGCAAATTCTTGAACAAAATAATGTAAGTAACTGCAGCTTTTATACTGCATTATGTTAGAAATATTTAATTGCTCAACAGAAGCAGTTTGCAAAAACAAATCTTATTTTATTTTATATTAATTATAAGATATTTTATACAAATTAATTATAAGTTTCCGTCAATGCTGTATATCATATGATATTTTAGGTGAAACTTGTCAATATTAGTAGCAATGACATTGTTGATGGTAATCCTAAATTGACACTTGGTTTGGTGTGGAGTATTATTCTTCATTGGCAAGTAAGTTCTCGATAACACTTTTCATATAAATATTAGCGGGATACAAATTACAACAGAATTCTTTTTTATTTCGATTTACAATGATTCAGTTCACGTCATTTATAATCTTAAAAATAATATTTTTCTAATTTTGTGTCATAGGCCATTATCAGCAAAAAAAATCTCCTATGTAAATTAAAATCTAATTATAATATGTCTTTGATATATTAAGCAATTGATTGTACACGTCACAAAGTTTTAATTCACTATATGGAACGAAGTTCCTAGTTTATGCAAAACTATTTTCTATTTTCAAATTTAGAGGATATTGCAGGAGCGTGATATAAAAATAATTTTAACCAGTTTAACCCAGTAATATTGAAGGAGTTAACGAAGCATTTACTTTTAATGAGAGTTGAACTTAGCTTTTCTTAATTTAGATTTGTAATCAAATGGAACGTGAGACCGGCGATATTCATGTATAAAATGTTTTCCTTTATTTTATAAATTCCTTTATTTTTGAGCTAAATTCGAGCATGTCGATAATTTGTATTTACCGCATGCAATTTTTCATTATTATCAATTTTTCTATTAATATGTTACATCAACAGGTACATTATCATCTAAAAGATCTAATGACAGAATTACAACAGACTAATTTAGAAAAGACACTTCTTGCTTGGTGTCGTCAAAACTCGCAGGTAATATATAAAAATATTACAGATACGATATTGAATATCATTAAAATAAAGCAACAATAATTTATTGTCTCTTTTTAGAATTATCCTGGTGTTGATATTAAAAATTTTACAACGTCTTGGTCGGACGGCTTAGCGTTTAATGCGATCTTGCATAAATGGAAATCTCACTTATTTGACTTTAATAATATCGCGCGTAAACATCCAAATGCCAGATTGGATCATGCTTTCCGGCTCGCACAAGAACACCTTGATATCGAACGTCTTTTGGATCCCGAAGGTAATTTAATTAAATCGAGACACATTCTATATGTTACGTTATATATAATAATAATTTTTTGCATTTTGCATACATGAAAATTTTCAAAAATTGTATTACTTATATTTTGGTTTCCAATAAAAATACATAAAAAGTTGTCAATCTGTCAGAATAAATCGACATTATATATTACAATGTCATATTTTATTTCAGATGTTAATACTTCAGTACCGGATAAAAAATCCATAATGATGTATGTTATGTGTCTCTTTCAATCGTTACCACATTCTGGAGACGACATTGGTGAATTAGATCTTTCAATCGCAAGTGACAGTACTCCAGTTAGCCCCGTTACAACACCAGGAACAGAGGTATGTGAATCGTGGTTTAGCAAATGGACAAGAGAATTACATCATATCAGCGTGTGACACAAAAAAATTAATTTTCAGACTACGTTAACGTTTGGTAATTTCGGAATGCCAGCATCCCGCCCAATGAGTTTAGCTACAAATGTTTCCGTCGAGCTTGGCGGCTATCAGGTTGCGCTTGAAGATGTTCTAACGTGGCTTTTGGAGGCAGAGGATAAATTGAATCATGCCCCCGAGCCGGGCTCAACTCTAGACATACTGAAACAACAATTCCACGAGCATGAAACCTTCTTGATGGAACTATCCGGTCATCAAGATGGAGTAGGAACTGTTCTAGAGGAAGGTGCAAGATTGTTAGCTGAAGGCGGATTGCATAAAGATGAAGAGCACGAGGTTCGCGTGCAAATGTCTTTACTGAATTCTCGATGGGAAGGACTTCGAATGCGCGCTATGGAAAGGCAAACAAGAATTCACGAGGTATGTATCCATTTTGTGGATGAAAATAATATATTGCATAACATATTTTTAGTTATTTCTTATAAATAAAATCTATAACTATTTCTAGGTTTTGATGCAAATGCAACAGGCTCAGTTAGACGCGTTACGACAATGGTTGACAAAAACAGAAGATCGAATTTCTCTGATGGCAGCAACCGAATTAAACCCATCGACCTTCGAGGAGCAACTAAAACATCTCAACGAATTAGAACAAGATATTCATGCGCAACAAGACGTAGTTGACGGTATGAGGAACATGGTAGTGGTTGTGGACGAAGAAAATTCCGAGGCGGTTTATGCGCAAATGGAAGATCAGTTGTCTGCTCTTGGTGAACGTTGGAGTCATATCTGTCAGTGGAAAGAGGAGCGACGCCAGCGATTGGAATCTTTATCTACGCTTTGGCAGAATATTACTGATGATTACAAAAGGCTGGTAGCGTGGTTGAATGAAACGGAAATTACATTAAAGCAAATGGAAGCCAACCCGGCGTCCGAATTTGGCGAAGTATTAGATAGAATAAAGAAATTGCAAGTCCTTAAAGCGGAAATGGATATGAATCAGAAGAAATTAACATCTCTACAAGAATCAATTCAGGATTTAGATGGCAACAGCTCATCTTCAGAATATACGAATATTCTAGAAAAAATCGAAAACTTGCAAGATCAATGGGAAGCTGTTGGACAAATTATGGAAGTTCAATCTCAAAGGGTAATTTAAGACCTTAGAATATTACATTTTATAAAAAGAATACGTTTTGTTTTTTAATTCTTAAAAATAATTTACTTTTATTATATCATGCATTAGATAACAAATTCTGGATTTGAATTTGACTTAAAGTCCGAAGAGAATATAACAACTATTAAAGGAAATGAATGGATGTCTGAAACAGTAACAAGTATAGCATATAAAGAAGAGATTACTGCAACAGTATGTATATTTCTTTTTATTTCTCTCAATATTTCTTGTTCCAATTTTTGTGACTTATATAATCCGTTCTCTTTTTAGTCAACGCCACATAGCGATTCAAAGAAACGGCGCGTTGATAATACTACTAAACATGAGTTTGAATCAGCATTACTTCATTTCTATAAATGGCTAGATTATGTCGACTTAGAAATTGGCCGTTCTGAAGGAGTATTTGACGAATTAAGCGTGGAAGAGAAGAAAGTTGTTTATGAAGATACTCTTGGAGACATGGATTCGCATAAAAATGAATATGATAAAGTTCTTGAAATTGGTAAACAGCTTATCGACGAGTTAAAAAATGCGAACGAGTCCACCGAAGAAGAAGAATCCAAGATTAATGACATACAAAATTGCTGGACAGCGACAAATAATCGTCTTCAAGAGATAAAAAGACGCATAGATTATCTAGAAGAAGTAAAGAAATTCCGGACGGACCTAGCCAGTCTAAATTTGATGCTAGAAAGTTATACCAAATGGTTCGATACAAATAAAGAAAACAATCAAATAGAACCATTTAGGGTGAGCTAAAATATTATTTTTTAACATAATTTAATTTTTAATCTGTATATACGCAATACTGTAATCTAATTTTAAAACATTTTATTCAGGTTAAAATGAAATCAATGAAATCCCATGACGAGCGCATAAGAAAGATGTTTGAAAATGCAAAAGAATTGTCAGAAAACCAAATTGCTATTACAGAAACTGGTAATGTGGATGCAGACGTAAAAGCGTTTGTCACTAACTGGGAAAATTTGTACGCAATGTAAGTATTATTGTGGATATACAATTTTTTATGGGTATTATAAATTTGTTTTTTGTGTTGTTTAATATGCAATATATTCAGGTTATCCCAGCGATTGACTGAAATAACTAATACTATCGATCGAACACCGCCTAAAAAGTATATTGAGGCAGTCAGCAATCTGATGTCGTTTATTAATAATGTAGAAGGTGTTCTATTGTCAGAACATATAATTATATCAGATAAGAAGATTATGGAAGAGCAAATAAAAAGATTTAAAGATATACAAAACTCGTTAAGAGAACAGAAAGAAACTTTCAAATATGTTAACACTACTGGACAAGATTTAATAGCGAAGATAAATGACGATTCTTTGGGACAGCGGCTCAAAGATGAATTGCAGGATTTGAATACTAAATGGAGCGATATTCCTATCATTTTGGAAGAGAAACAACAAATTCTTACCAAAGGTAAATGGAACACAAATACAAATACGTAATATATAAAATAAATGCTTATTTTTAATGTTTTTTAATATTTCGTTTTTTTAATAGTTATATTTATATCATATTATAATCACATAGCAAATTTATTAATACAATGTATGTTTTAGATATTGCAATTTTGGAAAGATTTAATACCGAACTTTTCACCATCGAATCTTGGTTGGAAAAATCATCGTTATACCTAGAAAATTTATCTAAAGATAACAATACGGATAATATTGAAAAAACGGAATCTAAATTAGAGCAAATCCATTCATTTTCTCAAGAAATAGATAAAACAAAACCGCAGATAGATGCAGTTCGAACATTGGCAAATGAAATACTCGAAAAATCTGAACCTAATTTTGCAAGTCTGTTAAACAGCAAATTAGAAGTTATAACATATAAGTGGAACACAATTGTTAATGAGGCTAAAAGTTTAAACGACAAATATGAAAGTACTTTAAAGAAAAATGATAATGTAAGTACACACAATCTTCATAAACAAAAGTGTAAATGTTTTTTATTGTATAACGGTTCTGTTTTCGTTAGATTATTAATGGTATAGAAGATTTTACAAAGTGGCTGTCAAGTTTAGAGAAAGAGATACCAATCGAATCAAGAATAACATCTTCAGTTGAGCTTTTTCAAGTTCGCGGTCGATATCAAGCGTTAAAAGATAATATTGACAAACGAGTGGAAGAATTCAGAAACTTGAACGAAATGGGAAATGATAAACTATTAAGTTCAGAAGGATCATCCGTTCAAGAGCTTGGTAGGCGCTTTACTTTCTTAAATGCACGATGGACGGATGTTACAGATCGTATATATGAACGCTATAGACATTTACAAAACGCTAGTCATGAGTACGGGGAATTTCGTGCTTTAGTTGCACAAGAAAGTGATTGGTTGGATAAGTTAGATAAGCGATTAAAAAAATCGCCTAAAACTGCTGCAGATGCAGAAGAAATTTCAGAAGAATTGGATGTAAGTAAATTGTTTAATTTCGTGTAAATATTTAATAATTATTCTATGAATTTAATCAAATAATTATCTCAAAAAAATTCAATTAAAATTAAAAAAGCTGATTTAGTGTCTATCTTAAATACTTTTTAAAAAAAGTTAAATTAATTTCTCTTCGTAAAGTTTTGTAATTTTATCTGATTTTTTGTGCGTATAATGCACATATACAATACATACTCTAAGATTATATATATTATATTTAAGGATTTAGAAAATTACATACGCAATCATCCGGAATCCAGACTTGAGAAAATTCAAGAAATTGGTAAACAACTTATTGACAGTAATATCATGACACATTCTATTGAAACAGACGTGGAGGGATTAACAAATCGATGGGAAAACTTAAACAAGCAGGTATGCATACACTTGCTATATATCTATGTTTGTCACTAATAAAAAATGTATAATTTATATTAAGATATATTTTGATGAACTTATATTATTGAATTGTATGTCTGTATTAAGTATAAGCACGAAGTTTTGAGACTTTAACAGCTTATAATCGCATGTGGCATTATTATGAATTGCTTAAAATGGTTATGAGCAATGTTTCGCGAAAATTGTCCCAGCTATAATATGCAAAATTATAAATGCAACAAAATATTTCTTATTAAAAATTATATCATTATATGTACAACTGTATATTATATATTTTTATTTGAGAAAAATCAAATAAAAATATATAATATATAGTTATAATGATCAATCATTGCAAGTCTAATACTTGCTTTGCAAAGTTAGTTTAGAAAGATAGAGTATTGTGTTTTGAGTAGGCAGGGCAACGGGCCAAGCTGTTGGAAGGATCAGTGAAGCAAGCCCAACAATCGGAAGGGCGTATCCTTGCTCTTCAGCATTCCCTAACACAAATAGACTCCGTACTAACTGCACGTCTTGATTGCGACCTCACTGCTGATGACTTGCCTCATGATTACCAGGTCTGTCCACGAAGAAAATAATATATATATATATATTATATTATAATTAAAAGAGTACATAATCTAGAGATATTAGAACTGTATCTCAGTTATGGTTTTATTGCTTATGAATGATTGTTATCATTAAAAGTTTGCCAATATTTAATTTTACAGTTACAATATAGCAGCTCTTGATGTATCTTTATTATATTATCGATGAGTTATGAGAAATATTTACCAGTATAAAAATTCTAGCGGAGAGATACATTACACATATAGTTATTATGATAAATATATTAAACAAATAATTTAAAATAATTTAAGAAATAGACGAAGGAGATATCAGCATATTTTTTTTGTGTATATACATATATATACATATATAACGATTTTGGAAATAGCATGATCGAAAGAATGTGGTTATTAAAATTTGCATCTTTTGTACTAATGCATATGGCATGAATATGATATATATGGCAATAGAATAATAGATTTTTATTTATTTTATGCATAATTATATATTTTATGACCACAGAAACTAATGGAAGAGTTGGAACAACAGCGTGCTACACTCGAGGAAATGGCATCACAAATTGAATCATACAAAGCTTCTGGTAAACAAGAAGCGGCACTTCGACTCCAAGAACAAATGTCTCTGATTGAACAGAAATATGCCAAAGTGCAAAGAAAGTTTCAACGTTTTCGTTGTCCAACCAATATAGAACCTAGACTATCGAGAGCTTTACGAGAACTCAGAGGAATAGAAGAAGCAACTTGTTTGCTAGAATTGTCATCAGAAGATCCCGAAGTCATTGAGGGTCAACTGAAACATTGTCTGGTATTATTAAACTACATGTTTATTCATATATTGCATAATCTAAGAAACTAACTGCATACGTCAATAATTTATTCGTTGTCTTGCAGCGTTTTTATCAAACTTTAAGTGAGATTAAAAGTGAAATTGAATGTATAATCGTAACTGGCAGAAAATTAGTTGAGGATAAAGCTGTTCCCGAATCCGACAAATTTTCAAAGCGAATTGATATGTTAAAGGAATTATATAATAAGGTAAATAAGTTTATCAATTTTAGAAAAAAAAGTATTGAAAGAATGATTCTAATATTTAAATTTATTACAGCTTGGTCTTCACATAACGGAATTCAAATCCATATTAGAATCGGCATTAGACTTGTCACGCGATATGCATAAAAATATGACGTATATTAATATGTCTGTCGAAAGCATAAATAAGGAACTAGATACGCAAAGAAGTATGCCTGATCTACCGGTGAATGCGATATATGTACGAGTAAGTATTTAAATCCTAATTTATAAACTATATATTTTATATTCCAAATAAACGTAAATAATATTGAATATTAATCGCATTTTTACCGAATTAAATTATAAATGTCTTTTTATATAAATAATCTATGAAATTTAATAATTGTGTCATTATTTATAGGAGACTCTGACTGAAGTAATTCCGCGTCTCAATGTTATAAGAGACAAATTATTTAGATCGCAAGACGAATTTTCAAAATTATGTGATCCTATGTATCTTGAACAACTTAAGGAAAAAATGTCTGACGTAATTATAAGATTAGCTAACACAGAAAAGAGATTGCGACTCTGTAAAGGCTCAGAGGTAACTATCTTTCACATAATATATCTGAACGTTATATAAATATATATGTTTTTTTTATTTTCCATAAAAGGATGAACCTAATGTCGACGAAATAAATGCATGGCTTCTACAAGTTGAAGAGAAGTTAAATAATTTAGATGCGGTTCCAATTGATCAACTTACAGAACATCACTTTGAACAGTGCAAGGTACTGAAATATATTCGTATATGATATTAAAATGTATTAAATGTATAAAAAAATGTACTTACTAATATATTTATTTTATCTTTTAAAGTAAAATAATTATTTTGATAAAACATCTTCGTAAATGTGTTAACATTATCTCATTATTAGGCTGTGCAAAGTGAAATGATAGAAGCAAAACCAAAAGTTAATCAGCTTCAACGTTATGCGTTTTATCCCAAAGTAGCCGAAATATGTGAAAAATGGGAAGACATCTCTAACAGAATACAAGTACGTATCTAATTCTTGTTTTCACACAAATTAAAATTTGTTTATCTATTATCTTTTTTCCAAAGTCAATTTTATCATTCATTGCTTATTCACTCATGGCTTATTCTTTGCTTTATACTTTAACAATTGGTATATGTAATGCTTGTGCTTGTTAGTACCATTACGTATATCTCTATCAGGTAAAACGTCTTTATTAATATATACGAAATTTTATATATTCCAAAACATGCAGAAATATTATTGACTTATTTTAAATATTAATTTCCATTAAACATTAATCTTTTTAACATTGAAAATTTCTAATATCGGAAATATCATACCCCATTCTTTTTTGCAGCAGGATTTAAATGGAGCTATATATGTTTTAATAAATGTTACTTTCTGTACATATTGATGATATATTTTAATTAGTGTTAATAATGTTATATTTTCTGTTTTCGAGAAGTTTTTGATTGTATTAAAATAATATGTATATATATATATCAAACTTATATTACTTTTATATTTCTCGATAGTATGGAATATCTCGATTCTGTCCAAGAGGTGGCTCTATCTCTGTAAATAGTGTAATTACTGGCACAGAATAAGTATACATTTTAGTGGATGGAAGGACTTGTATTTTATTGATAGATTGTTTTTTATGGTATTGTCTCTCCCCTTGTATAAAACCTACTTTTTATGGAGAATTTAGACAACACGTTGCAAAGCTAGAGGAATTTAATTGAATGAGAGTGCAGAGATTTTTGCATTGGTGATGGATACACACGAAAAATTCAGCTTTATATGCACAGTGAATCGCATTGTCACTTTCATTAGACCATGCTTAATTGTTCCACTATTAACATGCTCTTTCCATTAACTGTCGATTGTCCATGAAGTTTCTGTCACCTATCATATTTTCACAGGAATGGATCCACAAAATCACAGACAATTTGTTAATAAAAAGTAAAGCAGAAGTTTCTAAGGGGAGAGACAATTATGGACGCAATAAATTATCTAAACAGCTGGAACAAACTTCAGCACATCCTGTCAAAAAAGAAAAGAAATTAATAGATGAGAATAAAGCGATTTATGGCATAGGATATTTTAATCCTGCATTTGATGATAATCAGTGTGCTGTCATTAATACGCCTGAAAGCTCGCCCACTGATGTACCTCATCGAAGCAGGAAGTCTTCCGCTAAGTCGGAAAAAGTAAAAACTAGAATTGTGGATGTTAGTAGAACTGTTAGACGAAAGTTAGACATGAGTTCCGTACCCGATGTTGTTCAAACTTCTCAACCACAAGTTGTTCAGGTTGACGATGACTTGCCTTCACCTTGTTCCGATACAGACGTGCATATGGCTGATGAGGAAGAATTCTTTCTGGCTAAGAACAGTAAATTATTCTCTCAGGTATCTAGCAATACCTTGACAGCAACAGAGACGAAGACTTTTAACACAGCTTGCGCACAACAGAATCCATTTCGAATTGTAGAAGTGAAAGAAATGGAAATTGTAAAATCAATAGCGTCTCCCGAAGATCATGTAATCTTGCCAAGTGCTAATGTCAGTGTTGGATTGATGCCGCAAGTCGTTGAAAGAGTGGAAATTGTTGAAGATACCGAGACAGAAGCTGAATCTATTGATACTGATACAGAAGACAAAGAAGTTAAAGGAAAAATACCTTCTACTACTGCAGAACAGATTGTCAAGAAAAAAGAACTCGTGCCAATCTTAAAGAAAATTTCAGTCGAACCTACTGCGCGAAATATTAAAAGACTCATACTAAAGTTAGATTTAGACACTGATCAGGAAAATGTTACCAAGTCAAATAAAAGTATAACACTTTCCAGCAATACACTATTAAGAAAGGAAGAGGTTGATGGTACAGGATTTTCAAATGCTGAATGTAGTAAGGTAGATCAGCAATTAACAGAAAGATCAAATAAAACGCCTAAGATAACATCCTCATGGAAAGATACAGAGAGTGTGGCAGAATATCTTATATTAGATGATAATGAAGAAATTGAAAAATCTGATATAAAAACCAGTAAGCGAGCAGAGTGTGCTGCAGCACAAAAATCAATAGGGACGCAAGAAGACAAAAATAATCAGAAGGAAATGACATCTGAGAAAAGTATTGCATATTCTATAATACGTGAAAATACTGGTAATGCGAGTCGTAGCGAAGAAGAGAGTCCATATAAAAAATCACCATTACTGAAACATATGAAGAGTCTATCAAAAGATGACACGTTGGAAGACTGCGATAGCTTTTACGGGAGTGATAAGGAAACAGATGATGTATTAATATTTTCGGACGATACAGAAATTGATGTTGGTAGTTCCAGTTCAGATGGAGAGGATACTAATTTAGGAGAGCAGGTTGAGCACCTCTTGGACAAGGTAACATGCGTGTCGCATATATGCGGCATTCATGTCCACCAGACTGTTATTTATTCCAAGTCTCGATTATATAGGCCTGATTATAAGACTATTCTTCGGGACTATGTCTTACACGATATATTTTTATTCTTTTTTTTTATAGATGAAAGTTGAAAAATCTCGACCAGTCATACATCATAAAATGGAAACAAAAGCTGTTCATGAGAAAGCGCTGTTCAAAAGTCCGATGGGTATCTCTCGAACAGCGTTAGAGAAAAATATTTTGGAATTTGAACAGTTAGCACAAATGATGTTATGCAGGATGGACGTTATGTTAATGAGTATCAGTGGTATCTCTAATGAGAAAGATCCTACTAAGCGTCTTGAGGTTTGTAAAATTTATCTAAATTTGTTTATGAGTAAAATTATCATTTATTGTAATTTATATTTTTATATATTACAGATACTGAAAAGTGAGATTAGTATCCTTGCCCCAGATGCAGCAGCTTTAATCAGTAAAGGAGACGGTTTAGTTATGACGATACATATAACTGATCCTGTACGGGCAGAAAAAATAAAAAATGAACATCAAGATAAACTGAGAAGCAAATGGCACCAAGTTATGGCGGAAATTGAAACGCGCAGGAAACAAGCGCAAAAGGCAGAAGAAGTTCTACGACAATATAATACCATAATTACGGAATTCGAAGATTGGTTTAGAGATGTACCACTGAAGCTCGAACAGGCTAATAATTATGAAGGGCAATTGGAATCATTCACTGAAGAATTTGATGCAAAACAAGAACAGATACACAAACTGAATGAGCTAGCTGTAGAATTGAAAAAATTAAATGTTGGTTATTCGGAATCAGTACGCTACAACATTAATAGCAACTGGCAAAAAATTAGTTCACAGTTCAAGAGATTCAGTGGTAGTAAAGATAAAGACAAGCATGTAACTGACAAGAAAGTAGAATTGGTATGTTACAACATTGACATATATTATATTAAATTAATTATTATTAAAACACTTTAAATCTGTTAAAAAATTTATGGGATTTATTTATGGGATTTACTTATTTATTTATACCGATTTTTTTTCAGGATATTGGCGTTAATCCGCAAGAGTTTATTGCACGCATTAACAAGTTGAGAGAAGCAATAGCGACAGTATCGCGATCTTTAAATTCTTTACCACTGAATGGTAAAGACTACGAGCTATTTACAAGCCAAGAAGAATGCTTGAAAAAAATAAGCAACGCTTTAAATATTTTGAAGCCAAGTATCGAAGAAGTAAATTACGTTTGTGAAAGCATCACGCGGCAAGCTAAAAGAGAGCAGTCTGATCAAATAAAACATTTAAGTGAGAAGTTGCAAGATGAATGGGCAAGCGTTAGTCAGAGCTATATGGAAAGACATAACCGGTGGATTAAATGTTATGAAAAATGGAAAGAACTTCATAACACGTGCCGGACATTTTCGGAGTGGTTAGATAAGATGGAAGACGCTTTAAAAAAGTGCAACGTTTTTAGCCATTCTAAAGCAAGTAAAACGAAAACTTTCGAACTAGAACAAGAAGTTTCTAGAATGCAAAGAACATTAAATAATATTAATGCCGCGAGTACAGACATATCAAACCGGGCTTCCAGTGAAGATGTAATGGAATTGCACAGTATAATTGAAAACATCAGGCACCGTTGGCACGATTTAGTGGCCGAAATAAACGCGCGAAAAGAAAAGTAAGATATGTTATTTTCGACATTTTAGAATAAGGAATCAAAATTGTTTATGAATGTTTGCATCCGCTTTTTTATTACTCAGATATCTTAAATAAATATATGGCATTTGATAATTATGCGTAATAGCTGCTTATGATTTAGAATTATGAGTTATGAAATTATAACTTGCTAATGCAGACAAGCATGTAGTATTGCGTGGAAAGCTCGACCCAGCATTGAGCTATTTCAGTTGTGATTTGCCTGTGCTGCTGTAGTGAAGTCAGTCAACTCAGAATAACCTCAGAATAAACGAACACCTTCGAATTTCTCTTGTAAATCACATTTTTATGTAAAAAAATAACAGATATTATAATTTTGATTATGATAATTTCAGTAACTTGTTGTATGCATAAAATATTATTAATAGACTTTAAAATATGCTCCGCTTATATGTCACATTTCGAATATATTTGCATTAATGTATTATTTAAGGAACTTTGCTATGGAGAGAAAAGTGAACAACGACGGTAGGATTTTGGAAACGGCATATAATATCGTAGAACAAGTGAATACTTTGTTAGTATCTGCGGCAAATCCTTCGGACGAAACCTCATTATCAATCCGATTATCGTTAATTAAGGTAAGTTTATCCAGTTTTGGAATATTTTGTACATTTTATTAAAATTTATTTTGAAATTTTATTTCTCTATTATTTTAATAGAATTCATCCAGGAAGAATTATCGTCGTAATAAAAAAATGTTATTATTCCTTTTTTTGTTCCTTAAATACACGAATTTTCAACTTTTAAATAAATAGTAACATCATCATAGTAACTCAATTTCCATGTATAACACATTCACTATTTCCACGAAGATCACTATTACAGGAAGTTCACTTATACTTTCAAAATGATATCACATATATACGAATATATAACATTCTAAAGAATATATATTATTGAAAACCACTCTTTAGAGCGCTCAGTTTAGATGCGACTTGGATAAGTAACGGAATTATTCTCTCCGAGATTCAGTTCCCATGGGCTACAGCCCGGTGCAGCATAATCAAATAAACTGAAACTTGTCCTAATAATATCTCTACATTTCATGACTACACATGCCGAATCGTGCCAGGATATAAATAGCATTGAACTCTCACTTTCAAACAGCTTCCTAGTAGTTTGACTATATGTTCGTTTTTTATCTTATTTTATAGATAATGAATTAATATTTAAACTATCTATAATATAAATTGTAACTCTTCTTATATATCATATTTTTAGTGTATATTAACCAAAAATTTTTAAAAATAATAAGTTACACATTACTTTTTTAATTGAGATTTAATGAAATATATATATTTATAGGCGAGAGAAGAAGAACTTTTATCTCGGAAAAGAACTTTGCAAACCTTAATAAGTCAACATAACGTTCCTAGAGAAGAAGACGAGAGCAACAAACTTCTCGCGGATATGAACAAGGTATTGATTTAGTTATACAAAGTTTAATATCATAATCTTTAAAATTTTAACAACTTGATACATAATATTAATAATTACTTTTGCGTTTAATGCGTTGATGTTTAGGCTAACGCAAATCTTTCGAACCATCGCGAATACGTGGAATGTAAGCTTGCGTCGCTTAGAAAATATATCTGTACCTTGGATGCTGTTATGGCATGGGTTATGGAAACGCGAACGCGGTTGAGTATTTCTCAAGATCTGCCACAGCAAGAACGTAACGGAGTGATTAAAAATATTATGGTAAGTTATAAGATTTACATAATTGATTAGAAAAGACGTCATGTTGCACTTTCATCTTATAACTTTTAATAAAAACTATATTTTTCAGTCTAAAGTCGAAGATCGTGAAATGGAAGTAAAAGATGTGTTAGAAAACTACACTAATCTGGAAAAAGAGTGTGAATCAGCAAAACAACCGGTTTCTGTTGAATTGCAGGTATGCAAAAATATGTTTATTATAATCAATTTTCTCAATAGATTTTAGCATATTATTATCTTAAAAAGATAAAACATATTATCTCTCTTAAGCCCATTTTAGACAATCTATAATTTTTATATCAAAATCTGATGTATTCCTATTTATAATTTTTTGTGCTGTGTATTATATGCATATTTTTATATACATTTTAAATGTATGTAATTTGATGTTATATGTTTTAATATATATATATTTTTTATATATGTATGCATTCTTCTCTCAATTGTTTTTCGTGTGTTGCACAGCACATAAAGTTATAAATAAAATATCATTTTAAATTCTAACACGAATTATAAATTGTCTAAAGTGGACTTTATTTAATATTATACATATATATGATAGGAGAAGCTGAAGAAACTAAGAGAAGACTGGCAGTTCGTAAAATATTACGGCGAAAATCATGAAGTTTCATCTACAATTTCTCTCGGAACTGCATCAAAAGGTAAGATAAATAATCGTGCACTCACATCGCTTAAAAAACTAAAGGTTTTCTTATGTATTTGTAATATTGTTATGTATTTCTGCTTTTCTACGTTTTTAAATTATTTCTTTGGAATCAATATACATATATAGAAAATAGAATTTAACATTTATCCTCGATAAAAGAAAAGAAACAATTTTCTCTTTTTCTAAATTTATATAAAATAAACTTTCTCTCTCTCTCTCATGAACTTTTTAGACTGCGTTCTCTGCAGAGAATAAGAAAATTTAATATTTAAGAGTCACTGCAGTGTTCTTGTGTGGAAATGCACTGCTCTCTAGTCAAGTGTATTTTTAAGCTCGATAAAATTGTATCGTTGTTTGAAATGGTAATTTATGAATTAAATGTTTCTTTTATTCGCCAATATAGAGCGTATAAAGCAATAAGAGAAATAACGCGCTCAAAACTAAATTTATTTGATTATATCTTTTAAACAAGAAAAATATAATCGTTTCTTAATGGATCACATAGAATAAAAAAGATAGGTAATGAGCTTAGTCACTCATAGTTAAATAGATTGCTACACGACAGTGACAGGAAATCAGCATAAACTAATTGAACTTAATACGTCACTGTCTGATTAGTATAATTTGCTTAATGATCTCTGTGTTAAGACATCAAGTTTGAAAGGGCATTACGATTGTCTGTCGCGTTGAGCTTTAATATGAATGGCACCAATTCTGGCTGTTGGTTGGTAAATACGTGTCCTTACGGACGAGGCAGGATCTTCGAAGGAGACCGGCGACCGGACAATAAATAGTACGTTTAGCCGGTCCGGTAAGCGCGGCCACATTTCACTTCCACCCCATCCTGCAGAGCGATATATATCCGCCGCGTTAAGTGCAGCCTTTTCAACGACTGCTCCGGTCTTTTCTCCTTTGCCGCCATCGTTATTCGATTGGTTGGTGCACTCGGACATTGCCTTACCACACGTTTTAGAAATTGTTGAATCGACGACATTGTTCAAACTTATTGTTAGTTCCAATAGACACAAATATAAGTCATCCGTGCTCTCTCTCTCTCTACATTCCTTTTATAATCATATATAAATTTAGACTTTAAGTTTCGATAAAAAATTATCCTTGGTTCGTTAAAAAATCACATTTGCTTTCGAAATTTTTTATATGAAAAGTTACAGACAGAGTTACACACATATGCAATATTTACTTTATACAAATTTAATTTCTCATTCATGCGTTTCAAAACTTTTCATCTCTTATTAAACCGCTCAAACACAGCTATTTTGAGGGAGGGTCCCGTTTGACTACAGTCCCAATTCTACACATCCACTGACAGCCACTCACATCGGTCCGTGCCTAGAGATTTTATGCTGTACAAACTCTGTGAGTGGCCGTCAGTGAATGTGTAGAATCGGGACTGTAGTCAAACGGAGCCCTCTCCCCTATTTTGACATACGTTTTAAAGACATTCATTATCGCTCCTAAAATATTTCCCGCAGTTTCCTGGTGAAAAGAATATTATTTTCTTCTTCTTTCAACCTCAATTAAGGCAGCAAAGCATGTTTTACAGGTTCCCGTGGTGGGCAGAAAATGGCGACTTTTGCACCCCCTTTTTTCTAATTATACAATTCATTATTCCTAATTTCTTTTTTTTCTGTGTTAAACAATAAAAATTTGACAATTCTATCCATGTTAATGAAATAATTAACAAATAACTTGATAAATTAATTGGAATTTAATCGAAGTCATCCTAAATAATGCGGCAGTAATTCAAATTTGTTTTTGTAAAATAGGATCCTTTACTATTTTACACAAATTCGTGTAAAATTTGTTCTCCTTGGGTAATAGAAACCCAAGTAGAACAGAAAATCACGATGACGTCAAAATGATACTAAAATGACGCCTTTGACATCATTTTGAGATCATGATGACGTCTAAATGACCTCAAATTGATGTCAAAGGCGTCATTTTAGCATCATTTTGACGTCAACATGACTTTCGTGTTCTACTTGGGAATTAGAGTAAATTTTACCCTATTTAAGTCGAAGAGACGGCAGAGGAAGAAACAAAGCGGAATGTATAATAGAGCAGAGGCATGATTATCAACTCGTCGCGAAAGAGACAAGCGAACGATTAATCCCGCGAATATAAAAAAGGAAACTACTTACTTACCAACCGACGCACCACTGATATCGCCGTCGTTGCCCGAGGGTCGTTCCATTGTTCCGAACGCGCACGCCCCTCGACACGGATCTGCTCGGAAAATCGCTAATTACAATGCCGCGCGCTAATTAACGCGGGCGCGAATGACAGCCCGCCACTTTGCCCCGACACTCCCGACGCTTATTGTACGCGCGACGCACTCCGGATTCCACAAACGAGCATCGCGAAACATTATGGCGCCCATTCGTCGTACTGCACCGGCATTCGCGACGTTCGTTATAGGAACCTTACACGGTCAATAATACTGTCAGTATCAACAAATACTGACAATATTATTGATCGTGTAAGGTCCGTATTTGAGACGCTGACGCGCTGCTACGTAGGAAAAATTCCACCGTTCGCGGCAACTTCACACCGACGCGCGCGCGACACGCTAACCCCAAAACCGAGCGTTTCGAGCGTCGGAAACCATTAATTGTCAGTGAATATCCACCGAAAGCCCACTCGATGTTTCCGACATTCTGAAAAGCGATCCCAATAATGCGAACGATAAACGTCTTGATAAACGGAGCGTCTTGATGTATCTCTCTCGTGCGCCGCGATTTAGGGTGAAGGGATATTTCGGGGGTTTTGAACGTCACGCAGCGCGATTAACGGCGATCATGCGCTAATTAATGACGATCGAGCTAATTAATGGTTAAATTATCGATTTTCTCGTCTACGCGGGAGTTATCTACCGCTCGGAAAAAGCACGACATGAAATCCCACACAGCACAAAACTTAACAGAAATGTTTCAAAGTTTCAGAAACGTTTCTGAAACATTTCTGAAACTTTGAAACGTTTCTGAAACATTTTTGTGCTGTGTGGGATGCGAAACGTTTAACACGAAGCATTGCGGGATAAACTTAAGGTTATTACGTTGATCGAAATACGAGGCGGTTTTTAAAGGAGAACAGAAAAGTCAAAATAATATCAATTTGACATTATATTGTTCAAATTATGTCATTTTTTGGTCATGATTGAAATTTCGATCTCAGATGACTTAAAAATGACTTTATATTGACTCCTTTTTTATTATGTCTTTTTGATTTTTAGATCGAGATTTCAATCATGACCAAAAATGACATAAATTTGGTCAATATGATGTCAAATTGACATTATTTTGACTTTTCTGTTCTCCTTGGGTAGAT